>JAPTMW010000024.1:32818952-32830162 GCA_029822955.1 Ostorhinchus angustatus | reverse complement strand
ATAAAAAACTAAGAAATGAGTTGTCACCATTCCTATTAAAAATCTTAAATATGGCATTAAAAAATGGGAAAATTCCAGCATCATGGAAACAGGCCATGATTTCTGTAATCCCAAAAGGAGGGAAGGACCCACTTAATTGTGACTCCTTTAGACCCATCTCTGTTCTCAACATTGATTACAAAATATTTAAATCAATCCTGGCTAAGAGACTAGAAGATATATTACCCACACTTACTAAAACTGATCAAACAGGCTTCATCTCACAGAGACAAACACATGATAATATAAGACACACTCTTCACATAATGAATCACATTAAAAAACATAAGATAAAGGCAGCTTTGGTCAGTCTTGATGCCGAGAAGGCCTTTGACTCTGTGGGCTGGAGCTTTTTATACAAAGTCTTAGAGAAATTTGGTTTTGACAATTGACAATTTTATCAAAACTATTGTAATGCTATACACAAAACCAACTGTTCGAATAAAAATAAATGGTAACTTATCAAACACAATTGAATTGGAACATGGAACTAGACAAGACTAGACTTTTGTTCTCTCTATATAGAGCCTCTGGCACAGATGATTAGACAAACAAGTGAGGTACAGGGCATCGCCTTTTCTGGAGACATTAATAAGGTAGTACTGTATGCAAATGATGTCTTAATATATTTAAGTGAACCAGCTGGGTCGCTGCCGGAGTTGTTTAAATGCCTGAACACCTTTGGCAGCTATTCAGGATATAAACTAAATGTGAATAAAACTCAAATAATTACCTTAAATCATGATCTTCCAACAAATTTACAAAAAGAATTGAATCTAAAATGGGACCTGACCTCTTTGAAATATTTGGGAGTTATTATCCCAACTGACATTTCAACCATAGCCAAACATAATTACGATGATCTTCTCATGAAAATCCGACAAGATATTTGGAGATGGACTGCCATCCCCTTCAATAAGCCTGAGTCAAAGAATCGAATCAGTAAAGATGAACATACTACCAAGATTTCTTTTTTGTTTCAGGCTCTCCAAGTTGAGATCATAAAAAAGCAGTTTTTGGAATGGGAGAAAATGATCTCTCGATATATATGGTTGGGGAAAAAACCACGAGTGAGATTCAGAACATTACAACTTCGCAAAGAAAATGGGGGAATGGCAGTACCAAATCTAGAAGACAATTTTTATTCAGCACAAATCAAGCCCATCATAAATCTATGTAACCCTAATTATCAAGCTCGTTGGAAAGACATTGAATTGAATATTATATCAAACCCCCCAATACCAGCGATACTGGGTAATAAAGATTTAGGAAAAACCCTTAATGAGCTTGACAATCCATGGCTAAAGTCAACATTAATATCCTGGTCAAACGCTAAAGATGAATACAAGTTACATGAGAAATTAAAGATTGTGAGATGGTGTGCATATGATCCAGATTTTAAGCCTAACCAACTTGACACCGGATTTCGAAATTGGATACCTAAGGGTATAACAACATATTATACATTAATGGATAAAGGAGTAATAAAGGATTTCCAAACTCTCATAGACAGTTACAACTTGGAAAAACACGATTTCTATAGGTATTTGCAACTGCGTCACTACATTAATCAGAAGATAACTTTCCCTCTGGATATGCAAGAACCCATGCTTAATGAAATAATAAATGCATATTGTGCAAAACCCAAAAGAGGTGTAATATCTCGACTGTATAAAGGGTTTATCAGTAAAAAGCCATATTCAACACAGAATGTCAAAATTAAATGGGAAAAAGAAGGTACCATTAAAATAACAGATGAAGATTGGCGGGGCTACTGTACATCTGCATGGAAATGCACAAATTCACATTCATGGAGAGAGTTCAATTGGAAATGCCTGATGAGGATTTTTATTACTCCGAAGCAAAAGATGCATTGTACTGGGAAGGAGCCTAAATGCTGGAGGCAGTGTGGAAGTCAAGATGCCAATTACTGGCACATATTCTGGAAGGATATACATAAAATTATGGAATCTATATTGAATGATAAATTACCTTTTGAATGTAATACATTTGTTATGGGAATGACTAAAATGCACCCAGACAATGCATATTTGTATAGAATTCTCATAACTGCTTGTAAAAAGGCAATTACAAGACACTGGCTCCTCCCTGAACCACCCAATATAGGACAATGGACAGATATTGTCAATGAAATATATCAGATGGAAAGGTTGACCTTCTCACTCAGGTTACAGATAACATTTTCAAAGCTTTGGTCAAAATGGATATCATATATTTCAGCTAACCAAATGCAGCATATAACAATCCACGTACAGGACATGTAAGGGGAGAGGTTAATATCCTGTCTTGGGAAATGTTTTATTTCTTTCAATTTAATTACTTTTATTTTTGTCATGAGAAGAAAGCTCTTGGTCAATTCTTAATTTTTTTTTTTTTTAGTGTGCATCCGGCGTTTAATGTTCTTGTTCATCTTTACAATTTTGTGTTTATATTTACAAAAAATATATGTTGAGAAGGGACATTTGTGAATTGGCTGCAGACTGGCTCTGTAACCGACAGGTAATGTCAATGTATCTGTTTATCTTCTCAATATTTCAAAATAAAGATTTGAAAAAAAAAAAGACTTGTATGTGCTTGTAGTGAAGTTTCTCCTGTTTAATTTGATGTGCAGTATGACTATAATGCTACATAATTAGCGCAGCGTTGTCTGTCTTTTGCTGCGATGAATCTCAGGGTCTCCCAATTGGGGGACCTTGGGGTTTAACAGGTTAAAATGCTATTTTTTATTATTATTATTATTTATAATTGAAATGCTGACACTTTTAGTCGACTAAATGTACTATTTAGTCGACTAAAATCTCAAAGACATTTAGTCGACTAAAACTGGACTAAAACTAAAATGATTTTGAAGACTAAAATGTGACATTTTCGTCAAAAGACTAAGACTAAATCAAAATTTGATGACAAAATTAACACTGCCAGAGACAGATAATGTTTTGATCTTGTTTAAGTTGTGTATTAAAGAGGTGAATCTCCATCCAGTCTGATCATGTTGAAGCTCTAGAGACATCTTCAGACTCTGAACAGAGACAGTTAAGATGACGTCACCTCCATGACATTCAGATGTGTAGTCTTTATATTTATTTATTTTCAGTCTGATATTTCAACAGTTTTACCACAAGCTGGCACTTTATTGACTCGGATAACTACCTTTTAAACTGAGAATTAACAGATGTGTAAATGATAGAATAATTCAGAGGACAAAAAAAAGATTTGTCTCTCATAATTAACTGTGGAATATGGTCCCGTTGGGCACAAAATGAAGGTGAGGGTTCAGTTCTCTCTATAGTTTGTTACTGTTCTGGCTGATCTGCATCAGGTTCAGATAAACCTGTTTAAAATACAGACAGGAGCTGTCACACAATCATACACCCTCAGCATTACAAAATGAACAAGCGATAACTGGTACAACTTCTGCTCCAGCAAAGAAATAACAAATGACATGACAGATGAATTCAACACATAACAGACAAATATTAGCCTAAAACAAGGGCTGCTATGGGAACCCAATGCCGACAGACATGCAGACTGTTTTGATCTATTCTCCTTTCAAACCTGAGGCATAAAACCCATCACAACTCAGACGCAGCAGCTGAAGTCTAAACTGTTCATTCAGATTTTATGACTGAACACATTTCTGATGCTGTGACTTCAAATTAACTAAAACTTTGAGTATGAACGAACTTCTGCATTTATTATGAAATACATATGAAATCTTTTCCCAACAGCCCACATTCCTGCTGAAGCGCCAGTCTGGTATCTGGAGCATGATCTTCACAGTAAAAACAAATATTCACTAACTTTGCGGAGATTTATTAATCTCTGTGTGGGGTTTTAGATTAACACTTTGTATTTTATTTCAGTGTGCACAGTTTTAACTCGATTTCTGTCTTGATGCCCAGTTGGACTCGTAAAATAGGATCAATTTAGATGCCATAAAGGTTTGGAGCGTCATTAGCTGCTCCAGGAATGCGACTTGGCTCCACACTGGTGGTAAAGTGGCCAATCAGAGCAGGTCTGCCGGCTACTAGGAGCCAATAGCGGCACAGCGAGCGTCTGCCAGGACAGTGAAGATGAGACAGGAGGGAGGTGGGTAAGATGATGAGCGCTGGACGACAAGGAGATGAGAGATCGATGATAGGAGCCGTCAGCCTGCACCGGCAGCCTTCATCAGCTGTTCATTTAACACGACACTAACACCGCTATCTGCTCAGACGGCCGCTGTCCACACCGGATCACTGATGGACCTCATCCAGCCCACACACACCCTCCACCACTGCAAACACCAACAGAACTGCTGGAGCCAGTGGAGGTCATGAGGTAACTAATATAAGGCTCTGAGATCACATGGAATCATTACAACACAGACAGAAAGCAGTGTGTATTAAATTGAAATCATCTGGTAGATTTACATTCACTGATCTAACTCGGTGACCAAAACAACCTGAAACTCTACAAGGTGCAACTATTGATGCGCTAGGAATCATTTAACACACTCCAAATGACAAGTTTCAGAGCACAAGATTCTACTGTCTGAGGTTCATGGCAACTGCCTGAAAAAAGATAAATAAACCACATGAATGACCTCAGGAAGTACTTGTTAATGCTTCTATAACCAGTTAAATCCATTTAGAAACATAACCCAAAACCTGCACAAAATTGTCAAGTTCACACTAGCTGCAATAGTCCTCTTACTCCACCTCCACAGATCGATGGTGACCACCTGAAAATGTCAGAGAAACCACATGAATTTTGTCTGAGAATGCTTCACAATGCTATTGAAAGGACTTAACACACTTTTCAGAAACAAACCAAAACTTATCAAAAATGTTCATTTCTAAAAGTCATCTTACTCCACCACTGGAAGGCAATGGAGACCAGCTGGAAAAGCCCTCGAAACAAACACCTCCACCTGAAGCACCTCCAGAAACACTTACATTAATGCCACCAAGAAATATAAGAAAACCAGACCAAAATCAGTATTCCGCCACTCGAGGCTGTAAATGTTCATGCTACTATAAATGACCCAAGTGTAGATTCATGGGAGCCTTTGAGGACTCACAGTAAAAGTCTTATCTGAACCACTCTAATTACATCAGGGAAAAACTTCAAACTCAGTTGAAACTAATTCAAATACTTTTTAATGTATGTTTTCACTTTTTTTTTCTTACATCTTACAGTGCTCATTTTCAGCCTCTCGTGGCAGAGATGTGGTCATTTTCAGCCCACATTAGCACACATTTCTAATGTGTTGAGGTAGTTTTAATACCGTTTAACTGAGTGTATGACTTTACTGCTATTGTACGTCACATGGTCTTTCAGATGGTCACATGGTCAGTGTCTGAATGTCCAGGTAGATTTGAGACAGGAGTAGTTTGGGGAAAAAACAGAATCACAAACACTTATTCATATGCATGTGAGGCTCTGATATTAGTCTGAATTTTCTTTGTTTTACCACCTAATAAAAGGTCTGCCTAAAAATAAACATGTGCCGTATTTGGAGCACATCCTCCTCTTTTTCCCATGTGGAACTGAAGCCCTGAAGTGCTCTTAAGCTTAGGAGATTTCCCAGACAACACACCAGTTCTGCAGTCTGTGTTGTTGTATCACTGGTGTTTTAATGTAGGATTTGGTTTCAAAATAACAATTCAAGGCAGTGGTTTTACGATGCAAAATCACTGCTTTCCTGTGAATAGAGTGTCTCTGATTAAAGTAATAAAACAACTTCAGTTTGACCCAATGTAAAATAAAAGTAGAATAAAAGCCTATCGTTAAATGGGTATGATGACTCAAAAAGATTTTTAATCAGGAAGTGATCGTTTGGACTTTTTTTTTTTTCATTACAATTTTATCATTATTCTATTCACATCTCAAAAAACCAGTTTAAAGAAACATTAGCATCAATACTGATTTCCCCCACTGGACACCCTTTACTGGGTTTTCCCTCACAGGTTTTCAGTGACTTCCCTAATTTTTTTGGGAGACTCAGGTTTACAGAAGAAGGCGACATTTTTCAATTAAAAAATATAAACTCACATCATTTACAACCAATGCCTTTGTTTTGTAAACATGACAGAACCAGCAGAAACAGCTGGTTCCTTGCTGTTTTCAGCAAGTTTCATTTTCAACTAGGAGCTGAATCTTTATTACTTTTGTTTTCTAAAGCTGTAAAGGTTTAGAAAAAGATTCAGGAAGCAGCCGTTTCTACTGATTTTCATGTTTTGCAGGATAACATTTGTCCATTAGAGTTTGGTGGCTTCAGTGTGAAGACAAAGGGTGCACACTAATGTCTGAAAGCAGTGAAGATAATATGAATATAGTATAAACATAAACTGATACTGATTCTTCTTGTTTGTTAAGAGGCTGAACATGAACATTTCAGAGCTCATATTTTCATGATCCTGAAACTAATCCTTTTTGAAATTGTAGTGGGGTGGTTAGTAACATTTTACATGGTGTGACAAGCTCAAATGTGCGAGTTGTTAACTTAAAGTTAAGCTGTTGAATTGTTTTTTTTTTTTTTTTTTTAAATGTTAAAACTGATCTAATTCAGCAAGCAATGGGATGTGGATGATGATTATTCATGTCCAATGTGAGTTCATTAAAGTCACTCTCCAGCTGATTTTCCTTCATTTCTTTTGAACTTTTTGCAGAAATGGATGTGAAATAGGTCTTAAACTGAATCCATACATATTAAATTACTGAAGCCTGCAGATCCTTTGCGTTTTGTTGTGTGGATCTGAAATGCAACTGGTGTGTTAAAGCTACTACATATGTTCCAGGTGTGACTTAGTATTGGACACTGAGCTGCAAGTGTACTGAAGAACATGTGTGTGCATTCTGTATAAATAACACTTTAGAAAATAGGATCAACCAGCTGAGAGCACCATCTCAAACATTGTTCTGGAATTCATTGGTGTTTACATTCTGCTCAGCTCTGTGCAGTCACTGGCTCTGAACTATTCCCTCGCCAGGTAATATGTCTGGGCACGACCCTAAGCCCTGCCCCCATTTGGCAGAGCGCCCGCCCGTCATCTTCGGTATGTCGCGTTTCTAGGGGTGACATCACGGCCAGAGTTTTCCTCACGGCGCAGACCTCGCTCTCTGTGCATCTGCTTATTGAATTAAGATGAAGGGGCGCCGAGAGATGAGTTTAGCACCTGAGTCTCAGCAGGGCTGGGAGAAATTGATTTCACACTTAAAAGAGGCGCTGAGGGGCCGTCTCACTGTCTCCAAGGACCCTGAGCGCTCACTATGTGTGTTTCAGGATGATTGAGGGCGAGTTTGCATGTCTTTGAGGGTTTTCTCAGCATGTGTGGATTGCTCTACTTGTGTGTTTAAAGGAGGATTCTGTGTGGACATATGCGGACCGGGAACATGTTTCCTCTCCTCTGACTGCCTGTCTGCAGCAGAGCAACAACAAGCCAACTCCAAAAAACTAATGACTGTACCTTTACATATCTGACATGTTTAACTTTCTACTCCTCACAAAGTCAAACAAGCAGGGTATTTTAGATTTGGTGCCATTGATTATTTTTCATCTGCATGTTTGTGCAGACCAGTTTTAACCTAATTGGAAAGAACAACAATTTCACAGAACTCTTCTTCTGAATGTGTCCATCAGTGAATAAATAAACAAGCAAATCACAACAAAAAACAGGAAAAACGCATTCACAAGATGAAACTTAGGAGAAAGATGGGATCAGATGAATATGACATCAACTTCAATGATGCAAAAAGAGAAAAATAGGACCAATGGCCTTGTATCTCACCGGCATGTTCTATCAAGATCAATAACAACTTGAACTGCAAGGTTGTCAGGTTCTGCCTCTATGTTAGAGTCCTGTGGTCTTGATGCAGGAGATCAATCTGCTGCAGTACCCTGGGTGGTAACCCATTGATTATTTTTAATTTCAGTGGAAGATAACTCAACAAATTAAATGGAAGTCCATATATGATTTCCTACCGGTGCTCAATAGCAACTATAATGACATCTCTAACCATTTCCATGTTAAAAGTCATCAAAATATGACCTATTATAAGTAAGGGCAAATTTGTAATAATTCAAAGATTTGTAAAAAATAAAAAATTCCTCAAAACTGTGATCTAACTTTGTAGACATTGTCCCAAGGAAGCTACACATAAAATTTTAAATGAATCTGATCAGTAGTTTTGTCAGAGACGACGTTTAAAGAAATTGCTACTGAAGATGCCGGACACAGCACCTTCACAACAGCTCACGGCCTATTGGCCGGAGAGCTACAAACAACATAAGATCTAAAAAAACAAAACAAAAACAGAGACAACATTAAAGAGGGAAAAAAAAGACAAAAGCAAATATAAAATCTGCAAAAAGATGAGTCACATAAAAGACACAAGGATGACATTAACACTAAAACAGAAATATTAAAGACTATGTTAAAGACAGAACAAAAGGAAACCTGAAGTAGAGATGAAAAAAAAACATATGGGGAAAATGAAAGATACATTAAAATGATGGGAATAGCCAATAGTAAATGAGACTAGAACATGGAGAAAATGCATCCTTATGTTTCAGTTCTGGTGCTGATGTTGAAAACGGATCTACACATTGGAGTGAACCTATTAGATTTGATTTGAAGGGTGAATGGTTTAATCTGACAATTACCTTAACATGACATGAGATTCAGTTCTATAGAACAGTTGACTTTACATATTTTCCTACTTCAAGGATGTTTCAGATTCTGGACTTGTTCTGCCGCTGCCTGGATCTGAACCAGAACTAGAGTAAAACTGGTCTTTGTATTCCAGGCCCAGAGGAGTCTAGTTCTCCCAAGAGGCCCCATGTTCCTCATCTGACTATTACCTCTGCATGCTTACATGTACACAGCACATAAAGCCTTCACGTCTGATGTGAAGCATCTACTGCACTGTAAAAGTTGGTTTTACAAAAAAAAACTGGCAGCTGTGGTTGCCACAAAAATGCTGTTAAAAAACACATCAAACCGTAAATGTATCATGTAGATTTAACATTTTAAACATGTAGATTTAACATTTTAAACATGTAAATTTAACATTGAATGTACAAAGTAAAAGGACTACATCTTACATAGACCTGCATGGTGCCCACAGCATTCGTAAAGCCACCAGGCCTGTACTGGGAGCAATTTAGGGTTCAGTGTCTTTCAAAGACACTTTGACATGTGCACAGTCGGAGCTGGGATTCAAACTGCCAACTGTCATTGGACGACCTTGCTCTCAACTGAACCACAGCTACCCATTACTTTACATGTTTAAAATCTTAAATTGTTAAATGTTTACTTCTTTATTACTTTTTTTATTTTAAAAAAGGTAATTAGGCTGTTATTTTAACATTGTGGTCTTGCAATTTACTGTAAATGGCACCATATTGTTTTTCAATTTACAGTTTTATTTTCTCAAAACAATAGAGATACATCATTTCTACATACACATCTGGTTTTGGTCACATATTCTTCTTGTAAAAACTACAGCTACATTTGATTTCATCATTAACACAAAAATCTTCTCAAATAAACAACTTTGCTTTATATTTTCACTTACAGTTTTTCTATGTTGCAATTTTACAACTTTTTGCTGTTAATTCTACCTTCAGTTTTACAGTGTGGTTTCCAAACTGGGGCTCCAAAACGTGCAGAGGTCCATTTGCGAGGAGGAGCTGGGAGCAGGATTTCTACAGGTTTCAACAAGTTACATTTAACATTTTTAACACCTTTATGAACGCAATGTAAGACAAGGTCAAGTCTACACTGGCAAGAAAAGGGGTATCAAGGAAAACTGGAGTTCCACAATGACTTGTAAACTCAATCATTTAAGACAGAAATTGTTTTTTACCGTGTTTTTGTAGAAAATATATGTTCAATATTAGTCAGTTTGTTGAAACTGACAAATCACAATCATATGTGAATCTGGGATTATGGATCACAAAGGAGAACCTTTCAACATTTGCTGGTTTAAACACTTCAGATTTGAGAAGAGGTTCCTTTTCTTTGTCATGTAGTCCTAAGCAAAAAAATGTTAAGGGTATATTTAGGTTTTGAACTTTTTCACTGTTAGTTGTATTTTTAAGTGATAAAATTCCTGCTTCACAGATAAATCGCTAATCTGGCTGCTCTAGTGCATGAGTTGAGTCAAAAGAAAAAGTGTGAAGCCAAGCCTGTTTCCTCAGACATCAAACAGTATCAAAGTGGAGATTTTCTGAAAACCTGGGAGGAGTTTTAACAGACTCCAAAGTCATAAACCAGAACCTTAGAGGGCTGGGACAGTGCCTTAAAACTTGTACTGTCTGAACTGTTCCAGGTTTGATCATCTAGAACATCCAACATACTGTACACAGTTTTTCATAGAGTGAAGAAAACTGGTTTTCAGATGTCCTAGGTTCTCTTTGACTTCTAGCATTTTCCCTTAAGTATGAGGAGCTACTACCTTATACAAAGGTTTTTCCTTTTCAATAAAAATACATATAATTTAGTATTATATTAGACTATTTATTTATCGACTGTTTATAGACTATTTATTATTTATTATCATGTATGTGGTGTAAAATGTGGAAAATCGACCACATCATCGAAAAAGAAAAGACAACAAAACAAAACAAAACCCACTTTTTCAGAACACTTGTGAGAGCTCATTAGATCTGGAAAAGTCATTTTAGTGTTTCTGTTCTGAATATTAACTTTAAATGAACTTTAGGTGATGTGCAAAAAATAAGGGAAACCCTGAAATCTAAAATAAACCATAAAGAGAGGACAAATTTATTTCATAAAAACTGATTATAAAAAATACAACAATAATCACTAGAGCAGAGGATCCAGTTGCTTCTTTTGATTGGATGATGATGAAGGCACAAGTACAGCATAGATTCATTTCAACAGCATTATGAAGGCAAGAGTTTGTGAAAAAAGTCAGGATTTTTTTTTTTTTTAAATGAAGACATTTTCTCAATATAGTCAGGGTTTTTTGAGTAAACTTAGGATAAGACATTTTCTATAAAAGGTCAGAATTTACTGAAGAAAGTAAAGATTTTTGTAAAAGAAAAGTCTGTATTCTTGGAATAAATAATAATAATAATAATGGATTTGATTTCTATAGCGCTTTTCAAGGCACCCAAAGCGCTTTACATTATTGATCCA
>JAPTMW010000024.1:32737041-32747060 GCA_029822955.1 Ostorhinchus angustatus | reverse complement strand
GTGTCGGCGTATCGATACGTATCGGATAATCTTCCCATCCCTACTGCCTACCCAGGGATTAATTTTGAATCTTATCTTTAAATTAAAAAAAAAAAAAAAGGGAGCAAAAACTGAGAGAAAGGCACATATAAATAACTTGTGTGCAATTTGAAAAGAATTGAGTGAATAATATCCAAAAAATCAGTTGGACAAATTGTCTAAGTTGAAATTTTAAAAAATATGTAAAAAAAAAAAAAAAAAAAAAGAAAGAAAATGAAATTCAGCCATGAAACTGTGTACTGCTCCTCTCCTAGTGGTAAAAACCAAGTGTAAAATTTGAAAAGAATCAGGTGAACAGTGGGAATGGGATGGACAATTATGTCAGTCAGTCAGGCAGATGGAATTCATGGTATATTTATATGTAATAATTATAATTACAAACCAGAGCAGGTACTCTGTTGTGTTAGTAACTGTAGCTGGTTAACTTGTCATGTCCTACCCACTGTCTGCAGCTCCCTGTTGGCTCGCGGTGTCCAGATCCACTTTGTCCAGCATCATCTTCTGGATAGCACGCAGCAATTTCTGCTGATCCTCCGGGTCCAGGATACCGATCTGACAAACATAAACTTAACACTGGTTCTGTTTCTCCTTGTTATGTATATATATATATATTTTTTTTTACAAACATATTAAATTCATTGCTTTTTCCTGAACATGAGGATTCTTTTGCAAATGATTTTACTGATCTTCAGGTTGAACTGATGTCATTTAAATCATTCAGCATAGTATTACTTTAACTGACCTGAACAGGAGTATTATTATTTTTTACACAATTGTCTGTATGTCAGTATACGTGTTGTTGAACTAAGACAATTCATTACTCTCCTCAAAACTTCCAGATTCAGATAGTGTTATTGTGTGATCCTTGGAATTTGTTAGTGTAAACCAAAACTAAACTAAACAAACTTTTAAAGCAGCAGCAGAACAGCATGTTTTCCTCAAAAGAAGGCTGGTGGCTTTGCAGAGACCAGACTGTATCCATCACTGAATAGGTGAGGGAAAAGTATAAAGCTCAAGAACCTGGACCTCTTCCCCCACCTTCACCTGTCTGGATGGACCTCCTCACCCTCACATGTCTTATCTGACTAGACACACCTCCTCATTTGCCCCTGCCCTACTGTATCCTCACAGACTGGAAATACATCTGTAAATGGACGTCCATCAGTCCTGGTGCATCTATAGTCTGTCTGTCCATGGGAGTGGATCTCTCCTTCACTGTGGTTCTCTCCGAGGTTTCTCTTTTCCCGTTGGGTTTTGGAGTTTTTCCTTACCGAGAAGGAGGGTCTAAGGACGGGGGATGCCCAGGACATTAATGCATTTCTTTCATCTGCTGTTTATTTGAATGTTGTTTGTTTACATCCTATTAACTCTGTAAAACCCTGTGAGATAACCTTGTTGCGATATAGGGCTCTACAAATAAAACTGAATTGAATTGTTTACACACATCTGTATTATGATGTCATCAAGTTTTCTCCTTCAAACTAAAACTTACAGAAGCTCATTTTGACAGTCACAGAACAGACACAAAATAACACTGTCTCATAATCGTCATGTACTAGCTCAGGTCTGACAAAACAGCCACAGTAAAACCACCTCTGTTTTTTGTGTTGTCAATAGCTGAACTAAAGATCCGTTTGGAATCATCCAAAGTCAGAGCTGTCTATGACAGACCAGCAGAGTGACACACTTCATCTTCTTGGTTCCTCCCGTTCCTATTGGAACATCGGGCTAAAAGCCCTCTCCATCTATTCCACTCACTGGCAAGCCTCCTAGCATCATCCCAACTGACACCTATCTCCATTAGGTCTTTTAATCTATGTCTCCATGCCTGTTTTGGCCTCCCTCTCTTCCTCCTGCCGCCTTTGGTTTCCGGTCCATTGCTACACTTGCTGGACATAGTATTAGTAGTCTTGAGTATGTCTCCAGGCAGCCTTCTCCTATCAGTGACCACATCGGACAGTGGCGCCACACCTGCCTTTCTCATCACCTCATCATTGGTGATATGGGTCTACAACAAGATCCTCAAGATGGTTCTAAGGCACAGACAACGGAAGACATCCAACATGTTAGCTGATGTTGGCTGTCCTCCTTGACATCTCACAGGTGTGTCATTGTTGGGATGAGTACTATTGACGTATATAGGTGCAGCTTGATGGCTGTGGTGATGGTATTGGACATCCATATGAAGCGAGTCCTTCTCAGAAGTACTCCACACAGCTTGCTTCTTGTTCTTCATTGCTCAAAAGAGACCTACCATCTCCGCTCCCAGCTAGAATGCTAGTGCTGCTCCTAGAGGTGGTTAGATCCCTCACAATCCTGTATAGTGTCTCCATGTTGTTCTTCTCTGCTGCCTCCTTTGCTTTCTCCTCCAGCCACCTTCTCTTATCCGACAGCTCTTCTTTACTTTGTTGTCCAGGCACTTATGATCCTAATTTTCCATCCTCCATCTTCTAAGCCCCCACTTATGTTTTCTCCTTATCTTGGCCATACTCCTTTCATTGATCAAGTTCCATGTCCTGTCTGATATCCATCTTTCTTAAATTGGAACCCCCCAAAACCCCATCTAAAGCCCTATTCGCACTGGATTAGTATTACCTGGGAACCTCTGATAATTTGTAATAAAAGCGGAGAATGCCTGTGATCTTAATCCCATGCGAATGCGCCATGTCTGTAATTTGTAAAGTAAAAATTCTACCGTAAACTACCTACCATATTTCGCCAAACACAGACATCCCATGATAATACTAATCCCATGCGAATCTGCATCTCAGTGATTGGGCAGTGTTTTTTCTTCTTATTGTGCGCTGTTTTCTATCTTTTTCCAGAGGCTGCAGTTGAAATGACGAATGGCAATTTTAGTGTCTCTCGGCGAATTATATGAAGGGTTAGGGTATGGCAGAAAAACATCCACCAAAAGGGCAAAATTTTGCAGGACATTAGTGTAGATGACATGTGTAACAGCATGCGTTAAGGAACCGCATCCAGTTCCTCAAAATAAGGACACTTCATGGGCTGTGACCCAGTCTTCTTGTTATTTTTAAGGCAGCTCCTGTATCCTCTTCGGAGGTATTCCAGCTGTTCTTTAATTTTTGTCTATTCTCCGAAGTCCTGGACAGTCAGGCACCGGAGCAGGAGGCATCATATCCAGGCCTTAATGTCAGTAAATTCAAGTAATGTGCAGACTTCGCTAATCCTGTGCGAATGCGCCAAATGAAACACAGAGGTGGGGGGGTAATTTACAAATTACCAGACATCCCCAGGTAATACTAATCCCATGCGAATAGGGCTAAAGCTGGTCCAAAATCCACCAAAGCCAGTCCAAAGTCTGTGTTGGTAACGGAAGAGGGTTGGGGTGTGGGGCTAGCAATTCCACCTTCATAAAAACACCACAATATCTACTGAAACTGTGAGAAGAAGCCATTCCAGTAGACTGCAGTGGCCAAGAAAAGGCACATCTTCGAATGCATCCATGATGAGAATTGGTGAAAGCCAACTGGAAACCCTATCCCGGATGGCCCAAATCTTCAACACTAAGGCCAACACCAAAGTAGGCAAAATAGTAGTGTGGTTTAATGGACCAGGTGCTGAAGACAATGAAAGACTATCCTCTCGACATACGAGGTATTAGCAAGATGAGATGGACTGGCAGGGGCACCTTATAGTTGATGGAGTAACTGTTCTCTACTCCGGGAAGCAAGACTATCATGTGCATAGAGTTGGCCTCATCCTCTCTATCCACACAACAGAAGCACTGATCAGATGGAGACAGGTGAACAAATACAGTGGGCCCACACGGGCTGTCAAGCTCCACAAACAACAATGGGGAGAGACTGCTGATATTAGCCAGTCTCTCTGTATATCACCAATAAAATGTTTACAAACACTTAAGTTATATGCCCTTACTTTCCATAGTCTGGATAATGTACAAAATGTATCAATCAATCAAATTTTATTTATATAGCGTCAAATCATAACAAAAGTTATCTCATGACACTTTACATGTTGAGTTGGTCAAAACCAGACCCATGTGTGTAATTTGTTCCGTCTAGCATATCAACCATAAAACCACATAAAAAAGGCACTTGGTGAGGCAGCCAGTACTCCTGTCTCAAGGCAGAAGGCGCTAGTGAGCCCACAGGTTCTTCTTGCTACTGCGCGAGCTACAAGTCAAGCGCAGCAATTTGTTTATTTTTCCTTCTCGCCCCGCCTTAACCTCAAAATGTAAGATTACATACCCAACATAATTTGACCCAAAATTTCATTTTGACCTTAGATAAAATATGTGTCATCTATATATGTGTTAAGAATGCTAATATGAGATATGAAACAACCTGTTAACTGTTGCCGATCAAATGGTGAATAAGATACGGTTACATCCAGCTTTATTTTGAAAGCTTCCTGTTGGGTTCCTGCCAGTCCACCTGTGCTAGCTTGATGGCAAGGACTATATAAACCAACCCTTTGTTTCACTCACTCACTCTCTCTCTCTGTTCCAGTATTACAGGCCACTCACTTCAGCAGCACACTCAGGTGCTTGTACTGAGACGTTTGGTGTCCGTTTTGGTTGGATTCAGTTTTCTATTGTTTCAATAAACCTTAATTTATCAGTTAATTGTGGTCCTCTGTCCATCATTAGGTTGGCTCAGGAGCCAGCCATAACAATACTCTTTTGACCTGTACTATATATTTGTAGATCTGACTCTGAAAGAGTCACTGATCTGCGCTATACCTCTATGACTACAACCCAATTCATTGGCTTCTTTGGCAGAACTGAGCTCTTTATCCTGAACACTGATTCTTAGATAACTTTTTAATTATTCTAAATTTTAAAAACTACATATTCCACCTTTAAAGGTGCTGGAGTCAAATGTTGTAACTCCTATCTCATTCTTTGAAGGCCTTGCTAACCACTAGCTACCTCAGCTAACACAGTAACTATGGTTGGGTTCTTCATACACTCTCCAATAAATGAACCAGCAATTCTGTACCTTCTTCAGATCTTCCTCCTCCATGGTGAATAGGTAGTTCCAGGTGATGTCATGTTCCTGTGCACATGTATGAATAACATCATTCAGCATTCACCAAAACAAAACTTCTCTCACTTTGTTGACCTCTCCACATCAAACAGATACACCAGCATGAATCCACAAATCTCACAATCCACCTGCACCCATCAAACCCAGTCCTTGTGGATCAGAAAGTGTCAAAAATATGGGATGAGCCTCATTTTAATTCCTGGCCAATCCGATATGCTGGATCCATTATGAGGCACCAGGTTAAGTATGTAAACTGCACATTTTTAAAAGTGCATACATGTCATTCTGTCAATACATACAGCTGTGCTCTACAGATCTGGGATCATTGTATCTCATCTACAGATGTAATGTGTGTAGCATTGGGTTATCTCTGATTTGAATCTGGGTGAAATCAAAGAACAAAAGCATGGTGTACAAAAATATCTGTACCAGAAGAACAAACAGGACTTACAGTCATGATGTCAGTGAGGTAACTGAGGTTCAGGCCATGTAAGAGAAGTTCGAGTTCATCCAGCTTATTAGTGCTGATGATAACACAAAGGACAGAATTTGTT
The DNA here is from genome assembly GCA_029822955.1 of Ostorhinchus angustatus. Lineage (NCBI taxonomy): Eukaryota > Metazoa > Chordata > Actinopteri > Kurtiformes > Apogonidae > Ostorhinchus > Ostorhinchus angustatus. The sequence continues at coordinate 32,741,431 of JAPTMW010000024.1, read as the reverse complement.
TACAAGCGTTAACAAGCCTGAGGTGAAATTGTACTAAAACAATAAGCAATAACAGACATAAGCAAAATGGTGTGTGACCCCATCTTTTTCCAATCTGTTTTCCTTGAATACACAGATTTACTTAAACGGAAGTTTAGAAATTCTATATTTTGGAAAGAGTTTTTAAGAATCTCTTTTTTGCAACTTGAAACACTGAACAAGAGGCCCCAACAGAGCGCCATTTTAGCCATAGTAGTATGGACAGGACATTAAATTTCCTTTTAGTTTTCAGATGTCTAACTTGTTTAATAGGAGCTTAAAAAGAATATATAACATCAAGTCTTATGTACAAAATCATTAAATTAAAACCAGACCTTGTATCATGTTCTATTGTAGTGGCAAACTTCATTCTAGACCTTTTTCATCGGGACAAAGGGCTGCGGAAACTAGATTACAGTATAAGTCTACACTGTTCATCACACCGTTTTATTTTTACATCATACTAAAAGACCCACAGGGAGTCTAACTTTTAATCTGAGGTCCATTTTGTAAAATTAAAGCTTCACTTCTTTATAGTTTTTAGCATCACTGAGCAAAAAAAACAATTACAATTCCCTTGCAGCAAATACTGATTCAACTGAAAGGAAGAATTCTACCTCCTTCTCTGGAGTCTTATTTTCAGTTTGTAGAACCAACCCATAATGCATATTTTGCCAATTTCAGGTGTTTTCAGACAGGTAGGGGTTACATACACACCGTGTTCCAAATTATTATGGAAATTATATTTTTCTCAGATTATTTTTAAATAGTCCATGCAAATGACAATAAGTATAATTTTTAAGTAATTCACCATCTGAGTATAAATCAAGTTCTCATTGAACAAACCTCCCAAGTTTTTTTCTTTTTTTTTTTAATTAAAAAAAAAACAGAACTCAATATGCACTGTTCCAAAATATTATACACAACACAGATTCAATCCATTTATGGGCTATAAGTAATTGAAAATGATCATATGTTACATTTACAGCATTAGGAGGCAATATTTACAGAAACTAAAAGCTATTTCAAAATAAAATGTCTTAACAGGTCAAGATGCATGTTAACATAGGACCCCTTCTTTGAGATCACCTTCAAAATTCTTGCATCCATTGAATCGGTGATTCTTTGGAGAGTTGGTGCTTGAATTCCGTTGCAGGATGTTAGAAAAGCCTCCCAGAGCTACTGTTTTTATGTGAACTGCCTCCCACATTCATAGATTTTTTGCTTGAGGACACTCCATAGGTTCTCAGAAGGGTTGGGATCAGGAGATGATGGGGGCCACACCATGAGCTCCTCCCCTTTTATGGCCACTGCAGCCAAAGATGCAGAGGCAGCCTTTGTAGCATGAGATGATGCATTGTCAAACGGTTCTTTTTGTACCAAGGAAAAAGGTGTTCAGTCATAAACTCTATATATTTTGCAGAGGTAATTTTCACACTTTCACGGACCCTAAAAGGGCCTACTAGCTCTCTCGCCATGATTCCAGCTCAAAACATGACTCCACCACCTCCTTGTTGACATCGTAGCCTCATTGAGACATAATGGCCATTATCTGGTCTTTATTATGGCCTTCATCTGTACAAACCCATCTGTGGTCCGAATCAGCCACAAACTTCTTCATAGTATGATGATCACACTTTAGTTTTTTTGAAATATCTAATATTTTCACACCTTGTCCAAGGTAAAGCACTATTTTATGTTTTTTAGCTGCAGAGAGATCCTTTTACTTTCCCATACTGCTTGAAACCCGTGGCCTGTTTAATAATGTGGAACATCCGTCTAAAGTAATTTTTATCCTCAGCCTTCGCCGCAGGATATTGTCATCAGTTTGTTGTCCGTTCATCTGTCTGTACGTGTAAAAACTCTGGTGTGGACCAGTGGATGTCAACCAGGAGGGCATGCCAAATAGTCAATGATAAGGTGAGGGGAACTCACTTTCTCACAGCTTTATCGACATGTCCTCCACCTACAGGTCCATCATGTGACTTATAGAATTACGAAGTGTGAAAATAAAGGAATGAGACTGTGGCAGCCATGCTCATGATGAGTGTGAATACCTGACAGAAAATTACATTAAATCCACGCTTGTGCAGATTTAGCCTTTTAAAGGCTGTGGTCTTAAACTTTTGATCGGCTGATGAGCAGCCTATTTCAGTTTGTTGTTTTCAATAAATTGCTTACTCAGTTTTTTTTGTCTCACTCCCATTTCTTCTTTGTGCATTTTTAAACTCTACTTAGAACCTTCTACAGATCCAGCAGTGCAAAATGTGAATTCTTGCAATTTTTCAACTGGTCAAAAAACTTTGATCAGGAGTGTATATGTGATGCTATGAATGTCAGCATAGGGAAAATACATTTATAGAGATTGAAAGAAAATAAATATAAAATTGATATCTGACAGAGGCTCTATAGGTTTGCAGGTAGAAGTACTAATAAAAACGGGATCCAGTAAGTCCTGTCAGATTCTCTTGGAGAGGAAAAACTATAGTACTGCATCCTGCAGTGACAAAAATTTATTTATGAGCTTAGACAATGGACAAACAGACCAACACGTATAGACTGCATCGTCATCAGGGTCTCAGTAAGACTGTTTCACTGCTAATTATGCTCAAAATAAAAATACATAAATAAACATTTTCACCACAGAGGGCTTTTTTGCCTTTCCAAGAAAATCTGAAAGTCTGAAAGGATTTAATAGGTCCCTTGTTATTATGACAAAAACAAACCTGAGGGATAACAAGTGAAAAATATTTATTCACTGTAACCCGTAATTTCGCTGGAAACAGTGTTTGGAATCTTATTTTCTTCTCTCTTAAAACATTTTCGCTTCTATATATTCCTTATGTTTTTTCAATACCTCCGGGGCGTACAGTAGTCATGGTCCAGAAACACTCTTTTCCCCTTATACTCGAATCCTTTCCTCTGCCGTGCAATCCTAATGATTTCTTCGTCTTGAAAACTCGTGAATCTCACCACAATGGATCTCGGTGGGGAATCCGGGGGAGGACATGCCGCCAGAGCCCGATGGGCTCGCTCCACCTGGAGGCGAAGGGACGCGGGCAGCTCCAGCCCCCCTTGCAGAAGTGCCTCAACAAATTCTATCATTGACCTGGTGTTGTCTTCCACCCCTTCCTTCACCCTGTGTATCCTAATATTCTCCCTCCTCGAGCGTCCTTCCTGATCCAGCAATCTTTTTTCGACCCTTTTCTGTAGCTCCAGGAGTTAAAGTGTAGTATCCTCCACAAGTTGCAGGCGTTCCTCCGCTTCCACTATTCGCTTCTCCGCACTGTCTATCCTGCTGTTAGCCTCCTTGATATTTTCCTTGATTTCTTTAAGAGTGTCCGAATTTTCACGACAGAAGTCTCGCAACTCTCGAAGTATTGTCTCCAAGTTTGCCATGTCTTCAGCAGACTGAATTGCTTCTTTTTCCCTGCTCGAGCAGGCCTCCGTCTCATGCGTTGACTCTGCTAGCTCGCTGTCCTCTCCTGCTAGCTCTGATGCTAGCACGTGCTGCTCGTTCAGCTTGTAACTCGAGTCTTTGTGACTTTTTTCCTGATTTTCCTCTCATAACTATCTTTGCCCTTTCAGTTTTACCCTTGCCACTTATTATAATTGTCTACACATATGCACATATACAGGGCATCCAAAACTTAAAGTCGGGGAGCTCACTTTTTAAGCTGCTGCCATCTACTCATTGTAACCCAAAGATGTCCATTAGTGTAATTAGTCACTTTAGTTTTAATTATCAGTTACAGAGGTGTCCAGTCAGACACTCCACTGGACAGCGATGCTGTGGTTTAATTGACAAAGATATTTTTCAGCCAAAAATTTAATAATCAATCATACAAATTCCTCTAAAACATAAAATAATCTGATTTAGATTGTATTATGCATTTCTGTGTTCCTAAAATTTTAAACATGAGTTTTGAAATAAGATCTTCTACAGCTATAATATTTTTCTCTTATCTTGGTAACAGTTGACCGACCTCTCCTCATAATGTCCAGCTTTTCTGGAAAAGTCTGCCTTGAAAATGGATTTTAAGTGTGACTGAGACCAAATCATTTTCCTTTCCTCTGTCAGCCATGGCACAACTGTATTAATAGTTAAATTCAATTCAATTCAATGAGCTTTACTGACATCAAAAAGAATACTGCCCAAGTTATATCACATAATAGTTTTGCTCTTCCTCTCAGAGGAAGGATAAACGCCATTGTTAGCCAGCTAGCTGACCCTATGAGGTCAAATTTAAATCTGATTGGTTAAAGAAACAGTCCCAATGCTATATAGCCACGGTTCAGGAGGTAGAGCGGGTCGTCCAATAACCGAAGGGTTGGCGGTTCGAATCCCGCTCTGTCCTAGTCAGTCCGTTGT
>JAPTMW010000024.1:32213721-32225145 GCA_029822955.1 Ostorhinchus angustatus | reverse complement strand
GACTACATGCACTTTTGGAACCTTAAATTAAATTTCCCTCTGCAATCAGTGCTAGATTGTGGTGCCATTTTACACATGCATACATCAGCTTAAACTCTCCAGTTAATGCCGTTTATCTGTCAGCCTTAAGGCAATGATATAACACAGTGATATAACACTCATTATAGTGAGCTGAATACCAGAGACGGGTGGACGTCCCTTTCTGTAAGGTGTGATGGCATTTTACTTATTTATACTCACTTTCATCCCCTTGTGATTTTCTATTATACACGGCCAAATTATGTAATGAAGCAGGTGCCTTCTGTTCTTACTGATCTGAGTTTTGTTCATTATGCATCTGCAAACAACTTGGGACTGCTTAATTTTTTACCCGTGAGGCATTTTGAATGTTTTATGCCTCTGTGTTTTACTCGTAATGGTTCCTTGTTGCAGCTCGCTCATATGCATCCTATTTTAAATGCTTAATAAATTATTCTTCTCAACATGATTTTATTCAAAGTCTTGTTATAAATCCTTAGTCTTTAGGTTTCACCATTTACGGACTTTTATAAATCAGTAAACGTTTCTTATCTCTTGGTCCTCAGCTAAAGTTGTGAACATTGCCTCTGCGTCAGTGTATTCCCAGATTAAATAACAGAAATTAAAAAATGACCGATGAACATTCAGTGGAAAATTCCCTGCAGATCAGTGTCCTCCTCAGGCAGTATAGCTATCTGCATTATGGCACAGTTATGTAACTCAAAAGGTTAGTGGACCACATCTGTGACAGCTGGTCTGATCGCTTCAGCTTAAACGAGCATGATGTCACCTCTAATTTCTATGAATTTATATAAGTGTGCCGTGCCGAGTCAGCTTCACAACCTTGACCTCGACCATCGGGTGCAATAAACCCGGAAAATCCACAATTTAGAGGATGCATGGGGATTACTGGAAATGGAGCCGTCTGCATTTTATTGGTACTTCATACGTTTACATTTACATTTACTTATTTTATACTGAATGGCACTGATTACAGAATCACTTGTCCCCTTCTAACCTACAATGCTCCACACTGCTAGAACCTTTTTATATGCATCCATGCTGCAATTCTTTGTACTATATTACTGTATTTTTGTACAGATAGAATATGCATGTGCAAAAAATAATATCCACCCAGGGCATCTTCATCATCAGCCACTGCTATATATATACTGCACATACAGTACTGACCAATGTGACTGTGATTTAACATGTGACTTTTATACAATACCTTCCTGTATATACAGTATTATGCAAAAGTCCTATAGGACAAAATGACACATACCATTACAAATGATGTGCTTGGTTTATGGTTTAGTAAAGTTCTAATGACCACACATATGTTTTTCTCAGTCTCAGTCTGAGTTTTGCACAGCATTAAAAACAAAGATTTCAGAGCAAAAACAGCCTCTGTAAACCAAAGAGTTCGTATTTAGTGACCCTCCTTTTGCATTTAACCATTTAGTTCAGAGAATTTGAGATTTACTGCATGAATTTTCTGACGTTTTATACACGGTTTCATTTAACACATGTCAGATGATTGTAATTGTTTGTGCAGCTTCTTGTCATGGGGACAGCAGTCACACTAAACAGCCACTTTGACCTTTAGAATACAATTAGTTGTTTTTTTCCTGAAGAAAAGAGAATGAGTAATAAATATATGCTCATTTCAACCATGCAAAAACAACAAACCTAGAGGTGCGGTCTTATTTTGCAGACACTAAATATACATATTCCTATTCTATACTATTTTTTTTACCTTTATTCTATCATGGAAGGATTGATGGCAGACAAGAATGGCACTGTACCGGGGTTAACTGCTATGTTCTGCATTTGACAAAAACGTCTTGAATCTGTAATATTAATTCTAATGCTGCAGTTGGGATTTATCCTCATGCAAAATGCACAGACTGCAGCCGAGCACCAGGTTTACTTCAGTCACGACACCAAAATGGAATCATCGGTGCTCATGCGCTCACATTATTTTTCTGTCTTCCTTAACGACAGACAGTGTCTTTGTGTGCACAGACGGTTGGAGGTTTCCATTGAGACAAAATGAAGAGGAGGATGAGGAGGAGGGGGGTCCCATCACACCCCCACCTCCACCTCCTCCTCCTCTTCCTCCTCCGCTGCGGTTCCTTCTCTCTCGTCATCCCCAGCCTCCTGCAGGCAGAATATGGGTGCAGCGGAATCCCGTGACGTCACGCCCCCGCCGGTTGCCGCGGTAACGCCAGTGATGTAAAATGGGCGTGGCCTTCCCGGTACCACGTGCCCCGTATATATATGAAGCGGCAGGGCTGCTCGAGCGCGCAGCGGCATCTGAGAGCGGAGCGTCACGGAGGAGCTCTGCGCGTGCGACCGGACACTCACACAGAACCTCAGAACGGATCTATTGCTTTTAATTCCTGAGTCTTTTTGTGTGTGTGTTTTTGTTTGAAATCGGATACTTGACTGACACTCAACATGGCTGTGACCGAAGCTGGGTGCGATCTAACTTACTGCAAAATGAGGGGAATTGTGGCCGTTTTAACCGGTGAGCGCAATGAATGGAAGTAAAAATGACAGCAGCAGATAATCAGCAGAAAACCGCTTTATTAGAAACAAATATAGGCTGTGTTTGTGATTGATTTGTTATAACAGCATGTCTGAATTTAACTGCAAAATACTTTTTTAAAAATATATATATTATTGATTTGTGGGCTGAGTGATAATGAATGAAGAGACAAACTCATATTGGTCATGATAAAAAAAAAAATCTTGCATGGGAAAAAAAAAAATTCTCATTGTAAATGGGATTAAGGATGGAAACCTCTTTGTCGGTCAGCAGCACTGTTGGTATCTTAATGGTTGACCCAAGTGGTTGCATAACCCATATAAGCCCGCAGCATTAGAGGTCTATGCACAAAACGCAAATCTATCCTCTAACAGGACATTTGGCACACTCAACCCACAGATTAAAGCTAAAAACATATCTGTGCTTTTTTTCCTCCTCTAATGGAAGACAAAAATCTTCAGTGTTCTGATTGATGTGTGTGGTGCTTCCTCCTCTGACGTAAATGATTTCCTCTCCATTTGCAGCTTTCATCAAGGAGAGAAAAATGGGGTTGAATGACTTCATCCAGAAGCTGGTGTCTACCCCGCATATCTGCCAACAGTGAGTATTGCTATTAAAAAAGAATTACATAATAGAGAAAATGGGAACTTTGGAATGAAAACTGCCTCCAAAATAAGATTTTGGCACCAGCAGCAGCTACTGGCAGCTCTGAGCCTCAGTTACTTCTGGGCTCTTTACTCCTCATCATTAGCTGATGGTCATTGTGCGTTGGTCAATCCAATCGGACGCATGAGTTTGGCAGGACATTCTGTGAAAAGAATAATCTGGGTCCAAGAAGGCCAGGGTAAGAATAGGTCTTTCATGACAAGCCCACAACAACCTCTGCACTGCCTAATCACCTCGCAGGCAAATCCCTTCTGTTCCCTAGACGAGATAAACCTCTAATTCAATTATTACATGACACGACTTGACCCACCGTAGTGTCCTGAGCTCCCACGCCTTTGGATCAGGGTCTGGTTCTGCATCTGTCCTGTCCAGATGCACCAGGATATAAACTATGTCTGAGCTGAACCTCTTGAGTCCAGTACAACCACCTGACCCCCTCCCGCCATGCATGGGCCAGACCCTTAAGCAGCTACTCAGACGACAGGCTGATCAGGTCGCCCTGAAGTTGACCTGTTGGAGGATTCACACGCTCCATTCACACCTGTTCATTCAGCTTTTCAGTCACAGTGTTCTCTATTGACAGCATTTGACAGGGCCAGTACATGAAGGCACTGTTAAATAAATGATGACTGATATAACAACAATGGCTAGACTGTTTTGTGAAGAACTCTCATATTGTACTATTCAACCTAAACATCCACAGTACATTGAGACTAATAGCTGAACTACTTTTATGTTTGCCTCTCTAGTGTTGAAGTTAACAACTTCCTCAAGATTGATGAGAATCAAAACGAGGAGGTGGAAAATGATGAACTTCCAGAAAGTCCGGTAAGCAGCAACTATCTCCTGACTGTAAAGTGACATGATTACAACTGAAAAACCATCAACCATCATCGAGTCGCTTCTTAAAACTCACTTATATTACATGGAATTTAGTTTAGGTTGTATACGTGGTGATTATTTCAATTATTTTACCTTAAATTTCTGATTGTATGTATCTTCTTGCATGTTTTTATTGGAAATCAGTCGATGCTTAAAGATGATGATGGAATTAATCATTTGCTGCATTGTTCTTCTTTCAGATGTGCCTCAATTCGCGAAGTTCACTGGCTGAGGAGACTCAGTAAGTAGCCTCATAAAACCTCTACAGCTTGGTTAAAAATATGCTTCACACCACAAGCTGCGATGAAAACTAACAGTCTGTCTTCTCTCATCACAATAGGATCAAACCCTGTGATTTTGACTACCTCAAAATCATCGGCAAAGGCAGCTTTGGAAAAGTGAGTCCATCTTTCTCTTGAACTTTTCTTCATCTCCATCACTACTGGAATAATATCACTGATGCAAACATTTGCTCTTTGACAGGTTCTGCTGGCTCGACACAAAGAGTCGACCAAATACTACGCTGTCAAAGTCCTGCAGAAGAAAATCATCCTGAAGAAGAAAGAGGTGAGGCCCTAAGAGTTCTGTTTTTGTTGTACCTTTAACTCCAACTGCACTAGAAGTCATAATGAATCACCCTGTAACTGCAACCTTTTGTTTTATCTTCCCTTCAGCAAAAGCATATCATGGCTGAGCGAAGTGTGCTGATGAAGAACATCAAACACCCCTTCCTGGTTGGGCTGCACTATTCGTTTCAGACGACTGACAAGCTGTACTTTGTGCTCGACTATGTAAATGGTGGAGAGGTACGCCACAGTATTAAGAAATCCCAAACACATCACAATATCGTGTAAAATGTGTTTCAGGTCAATGTTAACGTATATTGTCTGCTATGTTTCCAGCTGTTCTACCATCTTCAGAGAGAGAGGATCTTCCTGGAACCCAGAGCTCGGTTCTACGCTGCTGAAATTGCAAGTGCACTTGGCTACCTCCACTCCCTCCACATTGTGTACAGGTAAACCAACAGCACCCCCTAGTGGACATAAGTAGGCATGATCTGCTATGGGTTAAAACATGGCACGGGTCATGTTTTGAGAATGAATACGAGTAATGAATCTTAATGTCTTGGTCTGTTCAGGGATCTGAAGCCGGAGAACATCCTCCTAGACTCACAAGGCCACATTGTCCTCACAGACTTCGGCCTCTGCAAAGAAGGTCTTGAAGCTAATGGCACTACAACAACCTTCTGTGGGACACCTGAGGTACAATCCACAGCCTCATACATTTGGAATTCCTTCAACTTGCTTAAACCGCACTGAGGCTTGGGTAACTTGACACCTTCTTGTTTATTTCTCCACAGTATCTTGCTCCGGAGGTTCTTCAGAAGCAGGCGTATGACCGCACCGTCGACTGGTGGTGTCTGGGATCTGTGCTCTACGAGATGCTCTATGGACTTGTAAGGACAATCAGCTGCTGCAGTGCAAATGAGCACCCCTGTTTATCTAAATAGCAATCAATCTAACTTTTTTCTTGCCTGTTTTCCGAAATTTGCTGTGTTCACTGGTATTTAGTCCCTTTATTCAGCTGTAAAAGAGTAAAAATAGCTCTAATGTTTGTCCAACCTCTGGTGTTTCACTGTCCATCTTCCTGTTTCCGCCTCACATCTATACATGTAAAAAATAGTGTGTATTTTTTCCTTCCACATCTTTCCCAGCTGTCTGTCTGTCCTTCCTCACTTTCTATCTGTCTTCTATCACTTGTCTCCCTCCATCCTCATCCTTCCTGGGCTGTATAAAGCCCCCAGGCTTTGCCCTCCTCCATCTCTGGGTGAGATTGGCACGACTCACTCAGCAGTCCTGCCCCTTCAGCATCGCCCTCTCTCTCTCAACTTCTCTCTCCACAAATTTGCTTCTTATTTGGCCCAGACAGATAAGCTATCAGTTTAATACGAGGCCTACCCGGCAACACAACTAGATTGGGAAGCGTTTTGGACGTGCATGCATGCAGGCAGGCAGACTCCGGCAACACAAACATATGTGTGCGAAGAGACATATGAAGAGCACTGGCTGTTCTGTTACTAACCTGACTGGATACAAACTCATGGCTTTGATGATTTTATATATTATGTGTGATTTAACTGACAATTTATACCAAATAAATCCAGAGAAAATGTATATTGTGATAAAGGTTATTGCTATATAAATATTAATAGTAGTACTTATCATTTTATGGCTCAGCCCTATTTGTCATATGTGGTCAGAACATGACAAATACTTACTAAACAGTGGAACATTTAACCCTCAAAGACCTGAACAGCCTCCAGCAACCAAAAGAATCTACTCATCTATAATGTTTAATACCTGTTGATCCACTAATACTAGCAATACAGGTAAATAATTGGTGTAAAATACAGTTATTCATCTTTTCGTGGTCATCAGATATGACCCATTTGGATGTTCAGAGGCTCTGTAGTTACCGTGGAAACACTGTCGTCTTCTACAACGTTGATTCACCAGTAAAACCCATGGAGTTGGATCGAAGACAGTGAATGTAGACGCTTGTTTTTCATTCAGTTCTAATATATTTTGTTGAAAAATTTACTTTTACTTAAGTTTTCTTTGTTCTGATTTAATATCCTTTGAATTTACTGAGTTTTTATGAACAGCTACATTATCAATCACTTAGAGTTACGTTGATATGCAGGAAAAAAAATGTTCTGGGAAGTTACGTCAAAAATAGTTCTGGGTCTTTAATGGTTAATAATCTAGATGTAGACTAAAACTAAATGGAAGATGCAACAAATGATGTGGAAAACCCCAAGATTAAAACACGTCAAAGATGTAAGAAGATAAAAAAAAAAAACAGTGAAAGCTGCAACAAGATAGAAACAAACTAATTAAATAAAAAATGCATAGAACTGTAACGATATTTATCATGATGATTGTGTCGTGATTACTTTAAAATATAATAGTTGATGTTTTGTTGTGAGTGAAAGTTGGAGAAACCAGATGGTGATTTATGGTCAGAACGTGATGAACCCTGTGTGAGCAGTGGAAGGGACATGTGAAGGGCTGTGGTTCAGTTATTAATCTGAAACTGTATAACGTGCAGTCTTTGATGCTGTCATATGATGTGTGTGTGTGTTATCTTATGGGCTGGGGTGTCACTTCTGAGAAATCAGGGTGGGGCAGAGTGAGAGAGAAAGAGAGAGAGATCCCGTCCTCACTCTCCCTCCAAGAGATCTCCTTCATTAGATTAGCACCGTGTTAACTGGCCTGTGTCATATGGAAATCCTGCCATTTGCATCTCTTGAGAAAGAGGCGTAAAACCATTTATCTATTTAAATATATTCTGCCTGATATGGCTGTTGGACTTTAGAACAGGGTATAATAATGTTTACTGATCAACTGATCAGCTGGCTGCTGATTCCTCACAGTTTTTTGGTTGAGTGAACAACCAGGTCCTCTTCATGAAGCCTCCCATGGCAACCTAGGAGCGAACACGCCGCCGCCGCTCATTCTGATTGGATCGCACATGTCAAATCTGATATTATATCTCCACTCCTTCTGATTGGATCCTGCTTTAATTAACTGATAGTGGCAGGGCGTGTGATTGGACCAAAGTTGGAAGAGTGTTGTGAAATTTCAGTTCAGATAAACGGATGAAAAGGAGAACGCTGTAAAACGTGCGCAAACATTCCGCTTGTTGCATCCGACGTCCGGAACGACGCCACAAGAGAAACTCCTCTTCCCAACATCGTCGCTATTGTTCTCCCTCCTTTGGCGGCGAACAGCTCACCCCACCCCAGTCCTGTCTTTCGTGGAAAGGCAGCCTGAAGGCATGATCCTAGAAGGAGCAGAGTAGGGGAGTTCAAAGCGTTATCACGCGCTGAACGTCTTTTCATCATGTTTTAGAAACAAGCGTTCGCACTAATCCCCCAATAATCTCTCCAGGAGAACTGGGGCGATAAGGCGCGCCACCCACGGCTTTTCAAACACTTTTTGGGTAGTCTCTTCTCACTCTCTATCTCTCCTCCCCTCTACCTCCTCTCCTCTATCTTCGCTCCACTTCTTCCTTGTTCTCTTACTCCCTTGGAAGGACGAGTGAAGGTGATCGCCTTCTCCTCTCTCTCTTTCTCTCTCTCTCTCTCTCTCTCTCTCGAGCTGGTTTTTATTTATTTTTTTCTTTTGCCATGACTCTGAGCTGGTTTGTTTACATCCTGATTCTGATCTTTAAATTTTTATCGGGACTCATCAACAGTGTTTTTCTGCCTCTCTGTTTCTCTGTCTCCTCCGCCCATCAAATTAGAATGTTAATTAAAACGGTGCTCCTTCAGAAGATGACAAATGTTTGATTACGGTGAGTGTGGAGACACCTTCTGAGATGCCCCCCAGAAGAACACCAAACATTTGAAACATCCTTAAAAACAACCGGAGCCAGAGACCAACTCCCACCTGTAATAACGTAGAGCATTTCCAAGTTCTGTCGTATATTCTGGACTTAATTCTTGTGACGTCAAAATGCTGTGTCACTGGAAGTCCTGCATCCATGAAGCACCTTCTAGAACAAAGTTACTCACGACTGTGTTGTTGCTTTATCAAAAGACATGGCTGTGGTGTGACCCTCATTCTCCACCTACAGATTAATGAAGTCCACCTTAGACCAGAAACATAATAATGTTAAAATCTATAAATAATGACAACGCCACACTTTGAAAAAGTTAAATTACATTCTGAAAATACATCTACAAACTACTCTGTAAAAAAATGTGAATAACATGGGTTATCATGCATCATTCATCATGCAGTTTGACTTCTTTCATACTAAAACAACAAACTGTGTCAACAACCAGTATTTCCAGGTGTTGTGCTGTATGTACACATCCCAGATGCTGAGACTGTACACCACAACTCCATTTTGGACAAAAAACCCCATTTAGTAACATGCAGAATATTATCTATATCTTAAGATATTTCAGGTTGTTTGTAGGTTAAAGTACATTGCATTCGGTTCTAAATATTGATTGTCTTTCTTAACTTCATCACAGAAAGATGCTCTGTTTCTTCTGCATTAATTTTAGTAACTGCACTGCAAAAGGATTTTAACAAGTGCAATAAAAACAAAACATAACAGTAAGAAAATGACGCAGCAAAAATAAATTGACAAAAATGACATAAACGTGACAAAATGTAAATGTTTTTTGTGAAATCATAGTTTGTACATGTAAATATTTTCATGTAATTTTACTTTTTTACACTAAAGCAAAGAGAAAAGTTTGCAATTATTTATTTTATGTTCTAATTTTACTGCTCTGACCCACTCCAGATCATATTGCTCTGAATGTGGAACCTGAACTAAAATGATTTTGACACCATTTGACTGTTAATACCTTCAGTGTAATTTTACATTCCTCCAACGGGCTGAAATGGACCCGTAGAGGGTCCGTGGGCCATATGTTTGACACCCCTGCTCGTACCAATATAAAACCTGTAGTGATGGACATATTATCCCGAATGTTGCCCCAGTGCATCATGGTCTTAAAGCTTTAATCTGTGATGATTGAATCTGCGAGCTCCGTGTAGGAAACCTCTGCCTTCACCTGTCGTAGAACTTGTCCAGATTATGACAGTAAATGTCTGTCTATCAGTCCGTCAACGAGAGAGAGAGACAGGGACAGGAAGAGGAAGAGGAGGGAGGGGGGTAAAGAGACGAGGAATGAAAACAACCAAGAAAGATAAAATACTGATAGAACCAAATCCAGCCAAGAAGGAAGAGGAAACCAAGAGGAGGAGGAGGAGGTCCACAGGCTCAAAGCACAACCTGAGAGAGGGGAGGTGAAGGAGAGGGAGGAGCTGTTCATCACTCAGTGGGAATGACTGGCTGGTATCTGCATCACGCTGTCATCTGCACCGGCTTCTGCAGGAAGGCTGCAAGAGGAAGAGGAGGTGGTGTAAGAGAGGAAGCAGAGGAGAGGGAAAACCTCTATCCGCTCTATCTCTGAGCCTCATCTCCAGCAGTTCAGGAGCACGCTTTCCAAGAGTGCCTCATTTTCAAATCTCTTATCTCAGCCCCGTTTTAAGTATCACAGTTTTATATTTTTACATGTCATTTGCATGCAGCTCATCAAACCTGGCTCCCTCTGTGCTTTTTTCCCCTCCTTCTTCTTATTCTCGGAGGAATGCGCAGGGAATCGGCTTTACCTCCACCGCCTTTACAAGCCGTCGCCTTGTACTGTATTGATATTTGTACCTCGTGAGAATATACAGTATGAAAAAAAAGTATCTCATGTCTGTGAATGTTAGACAAATGCTTTGCAGCCGAGGTAACGTGTGTGTGCGTGCGTGTGTGTGTGCGTGTGTGTGCGTGTGTGTGTGTATTTGTATGAGAGAGGCGGATGAGAGTAGGTTTCTGATTTTTATCTGCCTTCCTTTTCTTCTTTGTATTTTTGGAGGATTCACACAGTGACCTCTTTGTTTGGGACAGTGAGTGCACCCCTCCAACCCCCTGGATCGGGAAAGAAACCATTTCCTGTAGCCGAGAGATAGAACGAGAAACAGATAGAGAAAGAGAGGGAGAGATAGGATGGAGAAGAGGGGGTGAGGGGGTGGAATGGAAGAGAATCAGAGATGAAGAAAGAAAGAAAAAGAGAGGGAGGTGTATAAAAGGAAGGAGGTGGTGTGGGAGAGACAGTGAAAGAGGAGACGGGAGGAAGAGGGTAAATTGGATGATGGAATGAATGATTTTGTGAGAGGAGTGAATGAATGAGCGGTGGTTGAAAAGGTCAGCAGAGGGGCAGGGAGGCTTATTAAATTCCCAGCTACAGGAGCATGAAACATTTGGGAACCTTAAAGCCGGAGATGGGACGCTGTAACATCTCCTCCTTTAACTTCTGTGAAACCAGCGTTATTTTAGTTTCATCTCCAGGTTGTAACTTATCGACAAGTTCACTACATGGACAAAAGTATGTGGACATTCAGGTGTTTCTTTTCTAACAGGTCTAGGATACAAAACATTAATGACAAACAAATTTCATGAAATAGTTTTACTAGCATGTTGACCCGAGGGGAACCACGCGTTGTTGATCCTCTGATACAGTTCATTCCTTCACTTTCTTGGTAAATTCCTCTGGCATTTTCAGTTGAATAACCTCTCAGCTGGCATATCTGGTTCTGCACATGAAATCGGACACCATGGCCCTATTGTTTATCTGTTGCTAGGTTACCCACTTCAATGATGATTCTGTGATTCTGGGAAGTAAGGCTCTTGTTTTCCAAAATTATTAATATCCACCAAAATACTGGTCC
>JAPTMW010000024.1:32110570-32124722 GCA_029822955.1 Ostorhinchus angustatus | reverse complement strand
GCTCTGCTTGGGTCTGAATTCTTCATTCATTCAACTCCACAGGTCCATCTTCAACCCTATTTCTGACTAATGACACCGGAAAGGTGGTTTGGAGTGCTGGCCCTTTAAATGCAAATGAGCCACTTCAGGCCCCTCCCCCTCCAGGTTCTTGGCTGTGCTGCTCTGTCCCATTCAACCAACAACTGAACATTTTTAGGTAATCAGCTCCAAGTTTGGACATATTTTCAGTTTGGACTACAACCGCTGCTGCTAACAAACAATTATGTCAAACTGGAGAATGTTGGTCTGAAGTCTGGACCTTATATGTGCAAATGTCATGACATATAGTTTTTCAGATATTAACAGAAACACCCCAACAGCATCACAAAACCAACTCTCCCTGCTGCTGAAAAAAAATCCTATTGAGTCCTACATTGCATTAAATTATGGTAATTATTTTTTAGTAAGTTTGAGGTCCAGAGTGTATGATAAAAGAGAATATAATTGCAGAAAATAGACGTAATATTTTCAGTTAAGGTTTCAATGGTGTATAATAAAATGGCATTTGTGTTGTGCTTTTGCTGTTTCATCCAGCATTAAGGTATGTTACTGTCACCTACTAGGTTTGTCATTAATATAACTTTAGTCTGAAAGGCCAAAAGGAACAAAAAACACTCACAATCTAACGAGGTGAAAAATCCAGGCATTCAGTTGGATGCAATCTGCAGCGTCACTACTAAATCTGACTAAATATCACACATTTGATTAATCGGTTATTAAGAAAATAACCAACGAGAATATAAAATGGATGATATTATTCTGGTATTAACACATCCTGTATGTGGAGGTCAGAGGTCATGTTTATTGTGTTTATATTTCTGAACATCCTGGACATTATCCAGTGCGGTGATCACCGTCTACTGGATTAACTTGAGGTCGACCCTGGTCATAAGGTGACGGCGGCGATAGCATCGTGTCGTGGCCTGGCCCTGTCTGGTCTGGTGTCTTTTGGGGGCTTAAGCATTCCTTGGCCAAGCCCTCTGTATACGTACATCTATGTGTGTGTGGTTGTGTATGTGTGGATGACTTGAGAGATAATTTTAATATCAGGCCGGTGTGGATTGCTGATAGTGTTTTAAGGCAGGGCCCGGTGGACTGAGAGCTGGTAGTACCTATCTGTAATTAGTAACCATTCCCTATCACTGATAAGATAAACTAGGCCTGACCTTTTCCATTTGGTCACCATAGCAACCCGACACCCCCACCCCGGCACCGCCACCTTCCCCTCCGTATTATTTTAGTGATTAAACAGCAAATAGCGCCTCAGATGTGAGGAGCTGATAGGAGCATGATTAATAATAGTCCTCCACATGGTCCTCGGAGGTGTGTGTGTGAGGAGGAGGGGCCCAGTGTCAAACAGTCATTGTGAAAAGAGGCTTGGCTTGGCTTTTTGTGGTGAATAATGGAAATTTAAGATGAGCTCAAAGTGAAATAAAAGCAGTGAGGATGAGAGCGATAGATGTCTCCCTTTTCTCTGAGGATAGGGGGAATATTAACGTTACCCTCTCTCTCCTTCTCCCACACAGCCCGTCCCGTTCTGTCCGCCGTGGCCCTTCCATTCCGATCCATGGGCCGCGGCGTGGAGAAGAGCTATCTGTCGATGAATAATGAATGCTGAATTCCAAGGTTACCCTCCTCCTCGCTTTTAAAACGCTGCGCTGTGGTTTTAGAGTGGCGCGAAAGAGGACTCACCTCTCTATCAAAGAAACTTGAAATGAGCTCACCAATGTGATCGATGCCCATGACAAACTTCCTCTGACTGGAAAAATCACACAGTCATTGTGGAGATAGTGTGAGATGTACTAAAGTGTGAATATTGCAAAATACTTGCTAAAAACATTTTCATTTACTTGAAGCGCCACACTGTCTGTGGTAGGAGACTGAAAACCTGAAAGGCTAATCAAACTTTAATGATTAGTGTAATAATAAAAAATGGCTCATGAAACAACCTTTACACAAGAACACCTATGTTAGATGATATCCTGTCTTGTATCGGTATCATTCGACCATTTTGTTCACTTACTTTGACAATTTCTGAAACACTTTGTTATATTGAGGCAAAATATCTGATGATAAAATACCATAATGTGAAATGTCGGTTTTGATTGTCCTTTTCGGAAGGAAATATTAGAAATAATCTCGATTTCTTTATGTTTATCTGTCATGAAAAAGTGTTTAAATTTGCCTTTACTTAAAAATGTACATATCAGACCGACATACATATAGACGGAAGACCAAAAGAGACAAGTGGAGGCGACAGAAGGCTGGAAATGGCAGTTCTGCAGGAAGAAGAAGTTCAGAAGTTCAGTTTGACTTTGTTCATTTCTGCATTCTTGTGCTAATTTTGTGAGAGTCTTCAGAACATTTTCAGCCTTCAGTTTTCCCGTTTATATCAAAACTAAAATGAGAAACTATGTATAAGCAACAGTTATTTCTTTAACAGACACTTACACAGAGACATAAAAGGTATAAATGAGCTAATGTTGTGAGTTTTTAACTAAATCTGCTTCATTGCCAAAAAACTAAATCTTCTGTTGTTACAGCTTTCATTTTCAACCCCACTGAGGCCAAATAAATGTCCATCTTCTAAAATCAGTATGGTGGATCACGTTATTTCAACAGATTCTAAAATGAAATGAACATTGCTGATAACATCGTCCCAGATGTTGCTACTGTTGTCGTGGGATTTCAGTTAATTCCCAACTAAACATTAGACTCTAGTTGTGATGCCACAGACGTCACTAACCCTACTAAACTCAGTTAACCATCAACCTAATGCTCTCCTGTGCTGCCCTTCATACATTTCCTGTTGGGCGTGGTCTCATATGCGAGGCCTCCCCTGCTCCTGGTCAGTCTGCTCTGTATCTCCGGGTATTTGCATGCGCGGGAAACGGTGAGTATGAGTATGCAAAGTGGGACCAGTTGACTCAAAGGTCAGTGTGGGGTTTACTGAGGCTGGCCAGCAAACCCCACACAAAAGCAAAGTGAGAGGCCGACTAGCTGTTATCACTCTGATCGCTCAACTGATAGAAAGAGGAGAGGAAAGAAGGGGGGGGCAGACCTTCCTTATACTAAAAAGGGAAATCTCCACTGGTGGATTAGTGGGATAACATGGCACAACAATAACAGTTACTCCAAAAAAGACTCAATTCCTCACAATGTTTATACCACTAACATTCAAGTTTACAAATTATGTATAATATTAGGATTAAATTTCCCAGTGGTGGTAGAAGTTCTACCGTGAAGCTCATCTCAACAAGTATTCAGTCTGATTCTTTCTTCTTAATTGCTCATATCAACAAAACCTGTTACTGTCCTCCGTCCTAATATTTAACAACAGGTTTGTTTATCCGTCTGGTCACAAATATGGACTTGCGGCTCTACCATAGATGATCCAGCTGAAAGGGATCATGTGTCACGACCTGTGATAAAAACTCCAAATGAGATGCAGCTTTCATACACAAATGCAGCACACAGTCCTCATAAAGGTGAGGATAATATTTCCATTGGCCATATGTCTTCGTCAGAAAATGCTATATTAAAAAGGCCAAATTCAACACAAACAAATGGAATATGAGTTAATATGACATCTGTCAAATTCACAATATTGGTGAATAAATATTATGCTGAAGTGCACCCTCAAACAATAACCCTGGTGATGTCAACAGGGTCAAATCACTGACTTGGAGATGACACATTTCCTTGAACGTGTCTAATGAAGACAAACTAGTGAGTTATTATAGAAAAAAAGTCAAGCAGTTTTAATGGTTAATAATAATAAAAAGTCTTGACTTCACATTTTCGTGAAATGGATTTTTTTTTTGTCTAATTCATCCATTTCTAGGCATCTGAACAGTGACACTTTGCCTCAATTATTTCAGGATGTGGGTGAACCGACCCTTAAATTTGACAAAAATTGTATAAAAATCTTTTTGTTTACTGTATCTGATATCCTTTCCTGACTTTCTTACTTTGGGGATGACAGGATTAGTCGAGTCACTATTATAACAGATATGATTTCTCATGTTGGCCTGAGCTCAGTAATAAGGACAGGTCTCCCACCATTGCAGTCTTAGGGCTGTGGGGGAGTCGGAGGAATGTGCCTGCAGAGGCGGATTTAGCCAATCAGATGACTGTCAGCCATCCAGAGATATTTTAGAGATAATAAGCATTCTGGGATATCTCTGGAAAATTCCTGCCCCTTACAGTGGAGCAGATAATGGATGCCATACACTGCTGAGTGATGTGGATCACATTCACACAAGAAACATACACCGCACACACACATGCAGAAGTTTACCCATACTGCTGCTGCTATAAGCATTTCCCAGCAGCACTTTGAAGGCGATGTAGCGCTGCTATGCACACAAACACACACACACATGCAGGGACACGGCATGTCCGCATGATTGCTTGAGTAAGCGAATTAGGCTCAGCGATGGCTGAGGAGGCAATAAGTTGGCAGAAAAGAGGGATAATCTTTTATCTTTTACCCTCCCAAATGATTTCTTAAAGTCTGTATCACTTCTCTGACAGTTGACGTTCCACTTTTTCCTCTTTCATTATTTATTTATCTATTTTTGCTTTGTGTGAATTCAGCTAAAATACTTCTAAAGCGCTTAATGGCCCTATCGCTGCCTCAGATCTGCTGCCACATGCTGCCTTTTCCTCCGCTTTCCCCCGTTTTTTGAGATATTCTCCGGCCCGGCCCCGAAGAGCTGGCACTTTATCAAACCGTCTTGACGAGAATGACACGGCCAATTATTGACAAATTATTCCTTCATAGAATGACAGTAAGACAAGGAGAGGAGTGTGTGTGAGAGACAGAGAGGGAGTGTATTGGCTTGATGAGTGGAACCCCACCCCCCCACCCCCCCACCAGGCCTGAGGAGACAGGCGTCTATCTATCAGATTCTATTAAGAGCTCGGCACTTTGCCGAACAAAGCTGCCCGCGCCCCGCCACGCATTAACTGCCATTATACGCTCATGAACTTTGTCACAATCACAATGGTTCCCCCCATTCTCTCTTTTGCACATTTTGATTCCTCTTTTGTGCACTTAAGAAATGAGAACCATGTCGCTTTCTCTGTGTGTCTGTGTGTGTATGCGAGTCAAAGATTGGATATAGGAGATGATGTATAATAAAAAAGAGACAGCTGTCAAAAACAGTTTTTTCATGAGCTCCATGTATGTTCCTCTCAGTGTTCTGCACATTCATACATGGAAGTGCATGGCAGGTCAAAGGTTAAATCTATGTTCAACTTCTTTTATCCACCTTCAAACCCTACAAATTACTCAGGAAACCACAAATAATTTGAGCTTAAGTGATCATATGCTCTTTTGTTGAATATACACGGTTACCTATAAAGTTGGGAAAAAATATTTTTACCTCTTCTCATGAAATGGTTGTGACAATATGATTTATTCTTGATAGATGAAGTGTAACTGGATTCAGTATGTAACCACTGCACCTGGTCAAAAGTACTTCAATAGGAATAAAAAGAGGAATGTGTCTGAAAACAAAATTATTCCAAATTTATGGGCAACAGTGTAGATATCAGATTAATATTTCATAATTATATTTCTAACGGATCTATATTATCTATCTTATGTATGAAAAACTACATCTAAAGGGTAAACCATGATGAGCTGACTGTTAATATTAGTATAATACAAATGGATGGAAATGTGTGGAAAATGTGATTATATTTTGAGGTACAGCGTGATTGTTAAAAGATCTGTGGAAAAATATAACGCATTAAAGTAGATCCATCCTCATTTTACACAACCTTCAATAAATCAAACAGGAAGGAGGAAAAAAAATTGAGGCATCTTTTACACAATGGTGAAATCAAGATCCAAATCTAAAAAACACAAATAGTGGTGGAGTCCTGTTTGGGAAAAAATTAAACTAGTATTAGCATCTTTGAACCATTTCAAGACTTAGTACAAGCACAAGATTGTACTAGAATATCCCATCTTGAGATGAACCATCATGTTTTTTCAGTTTTTGAAGCCATTTATCAGATTTGTTGACCATGAAAAATCAGTTTCTATTAACTATTTCCAGTTTCTACACTGGCTTGTCCATTGACCAAGTGTTTAGTTCAAACCTGTGACAAAACAGGGTCTTGAGAGACTTTAAGATCAAGCTAAACATCTCAAACCTTCACTTGTAAACTGTTACTTTGGATCTGACAGTTGAGTGATCAGTAAACTCAAGATATGACCTGATTAAACTCCTGGTAACTGGCAGCCTTCCCGTTGGAAACCCAAAAACCAAGTGGATATAAATAAAAAAAAAAAAAATACAGCCTGTTTCTGTGGTTGTTTTACAAACAGCAAAGAGAATGTAAAGATGTGACCCATTTGTAAAGGCCAACTGATCATTAGTCCACTAACAACTAATGCTTTATCAATCATTTGCACTGCTGCTTTTGTAAACCGCCTCTCTTATCTACTGTATTGTAATCGGGGGGGGGGGGGACTTTGAGGCCTGATGGGCTGATTGGCTGACAGATAGAGGCTGTTGATGTGTTCATGGGGACGGACGGGCCATGGAGTTGGCGGCCGATAAGAACTTTGATACCAACGCAACACAGCGAGGCCGGCAGAGAGAGGGAGGGACGAACAACCTGGACTGTTTGAAACTAAAATTTCTTCATCCCAAAATTACAATCAACACAGGATGCCAGTTGGTTTTCTCTTGCGCCAACGCTCCTGAAATCATTTCTCATTTGCATCAGTGTTGCTTGATATTTTAGAGCCATTTTCTACAGTTAACGGCTCTGCCCTTTTTATCATGATGAAGTACACCTGTAGACAGCGACTGGAAGAATCCATAACTGAAGAGAGAGAATACTGTAGGAAGATTAATGAGCTGAAATAAAGAATGATAAACCATTAATTTAATGTCTTTGGAATGATATTTTATTAGGTTATATTTCTTATTTTCTGAGGTTAGATTTTATTAGGTTATTGGTGCTGAGATAAGGATCTGCTTTTAGAGAGGTGTGTTATTAAGCGCCGTCTGTCTCATCACACTCATTCGCTCAGAGGGAGAGTGAGACGGAGACAGAGGGAAAGTGGTCCTTGTGTTTCACACTTGACCCTGTTTTTAACCGTAGGTCACCTGGCACTCTACCCTCCACCCCCCTCCCTCCCCAGGCTCAAGTTACCCCTCCGTAAGTCAGACTGTGCACCTAAAGTGCTCAACACATGATAGGTAAGGCT
Source organism: Ostorhinchus angustatus (assembly GCA_029822955.1). Classification (NCBI taxonomy): domain Eukaryota; kingdom Metazoa; phylum Chordata; class Actinopteri; order Kurtiformes; family Apogonidae; genus Ostorhinchus; species Ostorhinchus angustatus. The sequence continues at coordinate 32,117,449 of JAPTMW010000024.1, read as the reverse complement.
TTTCTACAAATTAACCCTTGTGCATCCTGCTAATTTACTACCCTCTGAGGCCAAAAATGTACATGCACTAAAAACTGCATAAAATCATCACATCAATATTTGTTCTGGGTTTTTTTCTGTATAAATCTCTTAAGCTACTTCACCTCTGCTCAAAACTACAAAATGTTCAGTTATTTTCAGGATTTTGACCTTGGACATATTCAGTTATCTGTTTTTCCTATTTTAACAGGACAGTTTTAAAGCATCATTACATAAAAACACATAGAATCTCTCGGTGCCATCTTTGTACATCACACATAAACATAACAAGAAGAAAAAGAAGTGAAAGATGTAAACGAGGTATCCACAGGGTTGCCAAAGAAAACTTTGGATTTTTTAAGACATTTATCAAAGTGTATTTGGTCAAATTTCAGAGTCCAACAGGCCTCATAGTTATTGTGTTGAACCATGTTTCAATCCACTAATGTTTCATTTCCATTTGTCCATGAATATCGTTACTGATGTTCAAGCTGCTAAAGCTCATACCTGAAACCCCCCACTGTAGGAGGCTCCACTCATTCCCATCTCAGTAAGGATAAAATGATCAATACTAATTGCACATTTGTGCAATTCTGTATGATTTACAGAGAAAATATCATTTATATCATATCATTTATTGTGTCTGTGGGTTTTTAAAAGACCTTTGAGTGTCAGATTTAAGGATTAGTTATCACTTTTAAGGAGAATTAAGGAAAAAACTTTAAGAATCTGTAGTCACTTTAAAACCAGAAGTCAACACTTTCATGTATTTTATTAAAATGAAATACGGTATACCCCTAATAGTCCTAAAAACATTAATTTAGGACACATATAAAACTTTTAAGGACTTTTTAGGACTTTTTAATGATCTGCAACAACACCCTGTAATAAAATAAAAAAATAAAAAAAAAACTGAAGAAATTACATAAAAGACAAGATGAAAATGTCATCAAAGACAAAACAAATCTCAAAAATGCTGTAAAAGATGCAACGAAACGAAAATGACAGAACAGGATGGAGCATGAAAAGGAGACTGGACTTTTATACTCGGAGGACATTTCAAAGACTGGATACTTTCACTGGATCAGTACTTCTACTGTTACCCACAGTCTTTTTTAGACAAGTATCTGTACTTGAGCTTCAGTAAAGTATGTGTGTACTCATGCCTCTTCAGTGCGTCATTCCAAACCACACTTTTCCCTAATGATCGTGCAGGTATAAGGGACACCAGCTGTAATTTCCTCCAGCTCATCGCGGTCCTTCTGCCCTTACCTCTTTGTGCCTCTTTGCCCCCTTTCGCCCTCCACCTCCCCCTTCTATCACCAGCGAGCCTCCTTGTCTGTGTATTAGTATTAGCAGCAGCAGCAGTGTCCCCTGAAGTAAAACAATCTGCTGTAATCTATCAGTGCGTTATCGGCCCTATCTGAGAGCTGAGAAAGCCGGGGCCGGGGCTGTGGCGCCGCTCTCCGGAGCTGATAAAGTTTCAGAGTTCAGCGATGATGAATGTTAAGAAACTACACCCTCGTTACCGACGATGTGGACTTGGCAAAGCCGAGTGATAGGGAGGGGGCGCAGCGAGGTGGGAAACGGAGGGAAAAGGGGAAAAAAGGGAGGAGGATGGTGGCGGTGATGATGGCGAAGAGGGCAAACGGGAAAAAGATCTTACTGGCATCAGTTGTGGGTCAGGGCGTCAGGTGTGAGTGATTTAATGAACAATGATGAAGTTAATTTTAACAAAATATCTGAAGTATCAGTAGTTACAAAAAACTATAAGCTGAGTAAAATATAGGCCATTTCTTATTCTTTTTTTTTTTCAAGTCGCTCTTTCTAATCATCTACTTCCATCAGATTTTGTTGATTATTGTTGATAGAAAATGATGTGAAGGTTGAGTGGAACTACACTACGAGGAAATTACTTTTAGCTGTAGACTCAAAGGAACCACAAACTACAGATGATGATAAATACATTACTATTTCTGAACAGCCTTTTTTTTTTGGGAGGATAAGTGTGAGTCGCCCCTGGTGTAAATAGTTTTCATGGGAAAGTATTCTGTATTTTTATGCTTCTTCATCATGCCTGCTATTTAAAGACCTTAAAGGAGTGATATTTTGCTTTTTAAATGGAATTATTTATTCTAAAACATTCCCCTGTGTTCTTCATAAACTGTAAATGCTCTGCTTGGGTCTGAATTCTTCGTTAATTCAACTCCACAGGTCCATCTTCAACCCTATTTCTGAGTAATGACACCAGAAAGGTAATTCTGAGCACTGGCCCTTTAAATACAAATGAGCCACTTCAGGCTCCACCCCCTCCAGGTTGTTGAGTGTGCTGCTCTGTCCCGTTCAACCAATAACTGAACATTTGAGGTAATAGGCTCGAAGTTTGGACATATTTTTGGTTTGGACTACAACTGCTACTGCTGACAGACAATTGTGTGGAACTGGAGAAATGTTGGTCTGAAGTCTGGACCTTATATGTGCAAATGTGGGGACGGAACTAGTTATAAACGTAACAAATTAAGCAGGAATTGAAACGGGTTGTAGAAATCCACTAAATTTTTGCCCAAATGAATATAAAGATAGTTTTGCAGCACCAGGAAGGTTCAGACTCAAACTTTTTGAACTGTTAAGGCCCAAATACACAAATAAATGAATCACAGACTAATAAAAGTATTTAGATAAATATGACCCCTCTAATAAACATATAAATCACAGTGTTATGTATAGTCAAGGCTGCACACAGGAGAGGATGTGCTTTCTCCGGCTCCAACATCACTGCATGTCTACATACACACACCCACACCCACACAGTCATTCCACTGGGAGTTCAGAGCTATTGTATTTAACATGGGAGCAATTAGCGATTCAGATGTAAAGTGGGGTCAAGCTGCTGACCCGCCTGTCTTCATGTTTTCAGCTGGGACGCCACCGGACGACTCCCGCTGCCACAAAGCGACCAATCGTGGGCCTCCTGTCCCCGCCGCCCTAGTTTACGATGGTGATGGTGATGGTGGTGGCGGCAGCAACACGGCGGCCTGTCGCTGTGGAAACTCAAACCTGTCCACCGTTGGTCGGTTTGTGCCTCTCTATTAGCGACAGATTGAGGTCTGGCCTTATCTGGGCCCACCAGAATGTGTGTGTGTGAAGACCGAGGGTGTGCATGTAATGAATTGGTGTCAGGAAGGGCATAAAGAGTTAAATGAGGTCTAATCTGCTAATAGCAAGCAACTGCATGAAATTATCAACGCGCAGCTTGCACACAATGCACAAACCTTTACGAACACACACACACAAACACACACACACACACACAAAAACAAGTATCACTTTGAGAAACACTTGCAGAGAGAAGAAAAAGGCCTCCATCTATTGGTCTTAATTTCAGCATCAACATTTTATCAGCCAACCCCCATGAATAATCCACACGGTAATTTCTTTCTTTCTCCCCTTTTTGTTCCTGGCATTTTGGTGCAGTAAGATAAGGGCTAAAAACAACAGAAGGGCTCACAGAGTGAAAAAAGAGAGATAGATAACATTGATATCAACTCCTACACAACACAGTCATTCTCTTATCTGGGCTTTTTATCACAGTTTCGTTTTTTTTTCTTCTATTTTCTTTCTTTCTTTCTTTCTTTCTTTCTCAGCCTTCCACTCCCTGCTCTTTGTGGACTCGCAGGACATAGAAAAAAAGAGCACTGCCCTTAAAAAGTAAAGTCAGGTTTTGGTATCAAATTAACCTTTATGCTGATTTTCTGCATCCTCCTCCAGTCTGTACATGAAACAGCAGCAGGAGGAGTGTGTATGCTGGTTTAAGAGATAGACCTGGTCACATAAACCAGTCTGTGGGCTGGAAGAGAAAATATATTTAGATAGGCGATCTGTTGAGGTGGAAGGGGAGTTGCTTATTAGCAGACACAGACAGGAAGATTGGTTGGTAGAAGCAGACGACACACACAAACCAGACTCACACACACAATCCTGTCCTAGCCAACACTGCAGCCATATTTCTGAGAAGAGGAAAAACTATTTCACACACAGACTTATCATTGCTCTGTGTCAGACAGAAAAGCCTCTCTGGGTCTAATCTATCAAGGTCAGCTAGTGTGGCCCGGACAAACAGCATGTTGTTCCGTCCCGCTGCGCGCTGCTGGAGAAGCAAAACTCACCGGGTTCATCGGAGGGACGGGGGCCCAGCCCGGACTGGCCCGGTACCAGGACCACGACATGACGGGCCGACCTATGACCCGCTGACAATACACGGTCCAAACACTGTGGCATCATCAGGATATCTAAAGTTTGAAGCGGTACATTTATGACTTTTCAAGATGTCTTTCAAGAAATCGTTGGTCAAATTTCAGACCTACATTCACATAAATAACAGTCCAATGGGTCTCAGTTATTTTACAGCAACAATGCCCAAAAAATACACAAAAGAATACACTAAAATGCATGATCAATGCCCTAAAATCTACTTTAAATACATTATAATACCCAAAAAAGACACTAAAATGCACAAAAATTCACTAAAATATATGCTTAAGTACACTACTAGTATGCTAGATGTGGCATCTGTGGCGGTTAAATCTTTATCAATATTTATATCACAAACAGATCACTCACGCAGACAGGATGTAAGACTCTTTACACCTCCTCCTCTGATGTCATAGAGCAGTGAGTAAAAGGTCACACACACCACAGTTTAGTTTAATTATTAAAATCAAGAACAAAAAAATTCAATGTAATACCACAACTCCTGTATGCGGTTTGTTATTCAGGTGAAGTTTTCCACAAAGGCTCACATGCAAACTAATTTAATGATTCTTTGGTGGTGTCTGTCTATGCTGTGTATGAGTTACTCTGCTTAAGTGTTGTGAACTGCTAACTCCCACAATCACATCAGGCAAATCTACAATGTATTTATTGGACCCAGAAGTAATATTTGACATGACAGTTCATACATATAAGAAGATGTATATGGTCATATGGTAATGGAAAATGTCTGCTCTGAACCAACTTATACAATTAGAAAAAGTGACATGGAAAGAGGAAAAAAATGTATAATTTCTTTACAGATCAAGTCAAGTCAGAGTTTTATCTAAAAAAGTCTGGTGTTTTCATACAGAAACAGTGAAGCTATTTTCTCTCACAACTGCATTCGGAACAGACAATGCACTGTAATATGTCTGAAAGTCTTGAAATCATCCTATTTGTCAATAACAAAGACTTATTTTCTGAACTCAAGCAAAACTTTAGGGAGTTTAAGGTGTGTATAACTGATCAATCCTTTTATTAAGATCACCTTTACTGCTACTTCAGATATTGTTAGACAAATACTTCAATCATGCTGAACTTTCAAGTGTCTCAGTTTGATCAGAACTAAATTTTGTCCAACTCTAGTCTTCAGTTCTACTGTATGACTGTTCATTTAAGTCCATTTAGAGCGAGTCTTTAGAGTTTGTCTACACATACACTGTGCAGTTAGTTCTCTTTGACCTACTGTCTGTGTAAAGTGTTTTGCTGACACTGTAAATGTAATGATGTCTGAATGCAGATTGCATTTAGTTGCAGAGATCTGTCTGCACTAGAAAGTCAGGATGTAAAGGTGGTTGGTACCAGTAAAGTACTGTCATTAAACATAAATATTTCTCTTTGTTTTAATGTTTGTGAAAATCTATACTTTTACAAACTATCCTTTCACAATAACCTATGAACAACCTGGAATTTCTTGAAAAAAAGTGCAATTGTAACGACGTTCTGCCTGTTACTGAAGGTTTTGTGCATTTGTAGATCCACTGTGATGTGAAAGTCATAATGCACATGTAGTAAAACAAAGAGAAAAATTAAGAGCTGTCATTATATAGGTTTTTATGCCATTGTTTTACTGGTCCAAGATCTGATTCTGCTGTCTGTGGCCCCTGAACTAAAATAACTTTGACAGCCCTGCTGTAGATGTTTCACTTGATATACATAGATCTGAAAGAAATGACAGAGATACCAAATTATTAAATAATCTCTGAAAAGCTGTTCAGCTGTTCTAGGTCCTGAGTGGACATGTCAGGGAAGTCCCAGTTAATGTATCAACAAGTTATGAACGTAAGCAAAACTTTTTGTTTTGTTCATTTCTTGTATGTTCCGTTTTTAATAGATTACTGCTCAGTTTACTGTGTTCTGTGTTGTTTAGCTTTCTGTTGGAGTAGCTGGGACCCTGTCAGTGAGAATAACAGAGAAACTGTCTGCTCTTAAATGGCTGTATTTCTGTTAAGGGTAACTCCTACTGAAGTATGTTTTGTAATACTCACTACCTTGCTGCTGTTAACAACTTCTGATAAACTGATTGGGGTCCTATGAAGGGTATGGTGTAAGTTCTGGATCAATGTACAATGTACGCGTGATGCTGAATGTTCATTTATGTATTTTGAACTGAACACACTCCATCAGACACACATGTCAAGTTCTTTTGTTTCCTTATGTGGATCCCAATAGAAAATGCAAATGCAATGACTGTTGGGTTTGCAGACTCGAATTTTGACAGATTTTTGGTTGTGTGACTTCAGTTTGTGCCACCATTATGGGATTGGAAAGTTATTCTGTTTACTTTTCATTGTTCTTTGAGACCAAACTGTCTGAGACGTCGTCTCAAACAGAAGCAAGAAGCATCATCAGCATCATGATCAGGGGTGAAGAGGACGATTGATGGTGCGCGAGGGGAATTTCTCCTCATGGAAAGAGTGAGAGGAGGAGGACAGAAGTTAAGTTGGACAGACGGAGAGCTGGAGAGCTAAAGATAAGAGAGGGGAGGGAGATAGAGGCTGCTGCTGCTGCTGCTGGTGGTGGGGTTGGAGGGGGCAGGTTGAAGGGGGG
>JAPTMW010000024.1:31754433-31769304 GCA_029822955.1 Ostorhinchus angustatus | reverse complement strand
AGAGCGACATGGGGAGAAAATGAAATCTTTTCTGTTCTGTGTTTTTGAATGTTTATAACAATTTACAGTTTTAATCAGTTGTTTTTCATCAGTTGTTTCAAGTGTTTTGACGACATGAACTTGAAACAAAGCTTGATACAAAAATAGTCTTTGTATTAAAACCATACACCACACAACTGGAGAAACACATTTTCTTTTTGTTGAACAAGACGAGCTTATGGTATGATTTGATTTATTGTCATTAAATAATTAAAATTTTAAAAAAAAGCATAGCATTTATCACTATGTCATTAAAGGTAAGATAAAATAAAATAATGTGATTTGGAATGCCATTAGTTGAAGCCTCCACACATTCATTCACACATCAAATGAGTAATGAATAAAAATGAATGGATAAATATATTAAATAAATCCATAAAATCAATAAATAGGTTCTTGAATAATATGGTTCTATATGGTGCCATAGAACATTACTCTTTTATAAAAGCAACGGAAGTAGAACTTTGAATATTTAAATTACTTAAGTACATTTCCCAGCCCTATCATAGCATTTACAAGTTTCCAACTACATTGACAGGGAAAAGTTTGATGGAAAGAATGTGGTAATTTTATGTAAAATGACTGTATAGACAGTATACTCATATAGAATTGATATTAGGTTATATTTTGCTTTAGTTATTGTCTTGTCCTTGTTGAATTCTTTTCCTTTACACCATTTTACTGTGGGAAAAGTGGAAACGAGCACACTGACAGGAATCTCAAAGTGGCTTAAACTGTATTAGGATTGAAGAGATAATGTAAGGACCAGCGTCCCCACCCCATTTCGCCATTTTGAACTTACAGGCGCTAACAGTCCCAGTAGCACTGCATTCATGGTTTTTGTAAATTCTCTGTAAAATCAGTCTAATCGAAGGTGCCTGGGAGACACTGCTGCTTTAAAAACTGTTCCAGTTACTCCCATGATTGACACAGCAAACATAGAGACCTGGAGGTACGTTATTTTGGGTTTTCAGCTAGTTTGATTGCATTTACATTCACCCACACACTAACCAGGCCAACACTAAACTAGAATCCAACCCCAGACACTTCACAGAGACATGGCACAAGAATGTAGGAGGAAACATCGAAAACATAAACCATGTTGTCTATTGACTATGAAACAATGTTGATAGTATTTCACCATGACTACCCCCTTGAATACAACACGTAAACATGTCACTATCCATGAGCTGACCTTTGCCAGCACCACAGTGTTTTCACAGTCATCGGGCTTGTAGATCGCCAAACCTTGAACCCAGCCACAGCAAAACTGTTCATACCTGTCAAGGGACAAAAGGCTTTTGAATTCTTCCACTATGTAGTAACTTATGCCAAAAACGAGATAATTAACTAACTGCATGTAGGTACAGGGTGGCAGAGTCCAGTCGGATGTACACCGGTGAACACTGGTAGCTCGTAAGGGTCTATATCCATCATATCTCTGATCTACTCCAAATACCTTTGCTTAGCATTGAGCTACTCCCAATTTGGACGACCCCTTGCTTTCGCTGCCGCTCTATCCATTTGTTTTCTTAAATCTTGATTCATATGTCTCTTTCCTGCTCGTCTGTACCATGCTGTTGCCAATAACAACCGATAGCTTGTAAGTTCAGAATGACGCAGCCTCCCGGAAATGTCACGTGATATGACGTATGTCCTCATTCCTAATTACTCAATACATAAAAATCTAATTTTACATAATGTAAAATTGTTGTTCCAAGGAATGAATTCTTAAGAGTGATTCCAGCTACATGAACCATGTTTCTGTGCATTGTTGTTGTGTGTGTTGGTATGAGTATGAATTTCCAGTGAATTCCTGTTTTTCCAGTTTAATGTAATTCTGATTCTGATTAAAAATTATATTCTGTGATTGCAGAAACTTGACACTAGTTGTATGAAACCTACATATTTTTCCTAATTTGCCCTGCTTTATAATTATATTTTGTGACTTTCTGGTAAAAAAAAACAAAAAACAAAACAATAAACAAAACAGCAGCTGGCATCTGACTTTAGTATGTCAGCATCCAGAGGGCAACTATTACCACTCATGCAAAAATAGGAAAGTGAAACCAGGGTGGAGGGTCAGGCCAGCTAATGTCTGCTTTGATTTTTTACTACGATTTCCTCCCAGTGTGGAGCCTGCATTATTAACGGCATTACTTTGGCATCCTGTGACCAGGAAATAACCTGTTTCCATCATACAACTAATTTGTGTAACCGCACCACCCTCTAACTCAGGAAAGGAGTGGCCAGGTTACATGATGGCAACGGATGTGAACACTGTAATCTGGTAAATGGTGGCAAATGAAAGTTTAAAAGGCCAGTGGGAACAGTATGTTGAAATTAGAGCGTTCTCCACCCACATTATGCTCTGCTGTTGTTGCATTATATTTAGATTGTAAACAGTGACTGAGAGGATCATGTCGCCCACTGCTCAGCTCTGTAATCAAGCAGAGTTTGTTCAGCGGCAGGTTGCTGTTCATTATATTATATGATTTACTGTCAGACTTGTATTACATTGTGCAAAATTCCCATAAAGACATAGTTTTCCTTGCTATGAATCTGAATGTTGTCTTGGACCTGATGTACAGTGACATCTACAAACTGTGAGCCATTTTCTTTCATCTTCTTCTGCAGTTCTTGTCTTTGATCTGAAATCTTATTCCAGGTTCAAGTCTCAAATACAAAGTCAGACTCCATCAATGATAATTCACAGCTGATATTCTTCTATCCTCAAATGACTGCTGCAGATTTACCTAACAGAACAAAGTCACCTGATGTTAAAATGTTAATGGCTGCTTTGAAGTTTACAATCAAATGAGAGGAAAAAGGAGATCAAAAATAGGTATCCTCTTTGCTTCTAAATCAAATCACAGATGTCTGATCAAAAACATGATTACCATAAGCGCCAGAATTAGCCGCACTCTCTTTTGGCAGGAAACCCCACGTTCATGACCCTATCATAAAAAGGCTCTTTGATCCTAATTGAAGGGGCTCTCTGATGTCTGATGTTGAGCTGCCCTTTGCTAACCCATTTCTACCTGCAGCCACACTCCCATCCTCGAGAAACAGGAGGAAAATAGTGTGTGACGCTCATTAGCCAGGGAGCCATGGTTTCCTAAAGCCAACAAAACAATACTTAAAAACAGGATCACTCTATCAGATGTAAAAGCCACTTAAAATAAACTAGAATGGTACACATCTTATCTGGGAATGAAACTCCTGTTAGTAAAAGAAGCAAGCTGGTGCAAATATATATCCTCAAAATTTTGAGTGTTATTACAATTCAATTACAGGTAAATCAGCAAATGTGAAAACCTCAGATGACAGTGTGTCACAATTGTCCAATGGCTTGTGGTGTTTAGTATTCACACACAGCTGCCTGCTCTGATAATGCTAATTATTCTATTTTTAGACACATACAAAGAAGACATTTAATGGCTCTGAAACAGACTGAATCTAAGTGTGTCAAATCAGTCTGATAAAGTAGAAAAAAATCACTAAAGTTGCTCCTGAGATATTGGATCCATTAGAACCAACATTTACCTTTTTGGCACCAAATTACTCTCAGTTCATCGCTGAGGTCAAGTGATTTTTTTTGTACCACATTTGATGAAATTGCCTTAAGACATTCGTGGGATACTGCAATTTAAAGGTAGTAGAATCCGACTGCCAGAGATGAACTGTGGGCATATCTGAAAATAATACCTCAGTGAAAAACCAACAAATATAGTGATTTAAAGATGAGTGTGTGTCGTCACACGCCTCATATTTAACTCACCACTCAGTTATGCATGATGTGAATGCATGCATAATATGCATGAATGCATGATGTGTGAGCCACCTTAGTATAACAAAATTACAGAAACTAGAGATCCCTCTGCATTGCATTGAAAGTATGGATTATGTTCATAAAACGTGCAATTTCAGACCAATGTGATGAGACAAGATGGCGTAGGGCTTCCACAGTAATGACTGTTTTTATGTTCTAATTGTCAGCTTTTTGGTCTTTTTTCTTGCTAGATAAATTCCATAGCATCTCAAAATATGAATGAGGACAGTGATAATAAGTAACTTACCAAAGCTGAAAAAAAAACCTCTTTAAAGGGGTCATATTTTCCTAACCCACTTTTATTAGTCTTTGCTTCATTTATTTGTGCATTTGGACCCCAACAGTTCAAAAATGTGAATTCGAACCATTCAGGTGTTGCAAAGCTACCTTTACATTCATTCTGGCAAAAATCAAGAGGATTTCTACAATCCTGCTTAATTTGTTATGTTTTATAACTAGTTACATCACGACAATTGCACATATCAGGCCAAGACTTCCAACGAACATTTCTCTGAGTATGGCATAATTGTCAGCAGCAGCGGTTGTAGTCCATATAGAAAATATGTCCAAACTTCAAGCCGATTACCTAAAATGTTCAGTTGTTGGTTGTATTAATGAACACAAGTGGCTGAAAGGGACAGAAAGCACGTCAACAACCTGGAGGGGGTGGGGTGTGAAGTGGCTCATTTGGAATTAAAGGGCCAGTGCTCAAAACGACCTTTCTGGTGTCATTACAGAAATAGGGTTGATGGATCTGTGGAGTTGAATTACTGAAGAATTCAGACCCAAGCATAGTGTTTGCAGTTTATGTAGACCACAGGGAAATGTTTTACAATGCATAATTCCATTTAAAAAAGCAAAATATCACTCCTTTAAAGGAGTTGGTGTCACCCCATATAAAGAATGGCAATATTCAAAATATGGATGCAGGATTTACCAGGAAAACAAGTCATGGTAAAGCTGCACTTTGTGACCCATAAATACTTAGAAAAACAGACACTTTATGGCGTGACATTCTTAAATCGGTTTTTGGTGATTTGACAAATTGACAACTGGGTTGGAGATGAGCTGAGATGGTCCAGCTCACACCACCACCTTAACATTGAATGGTTACTTCGAGTCTTCGGTCTCATAATGTATTCCTTCTGTCTGTTCCAAAGGTCAGAACTGAACTGGGAAAAAGATCTTTAAATCTGCTGCCCCTTCTGATTGGAATCAAGTGGATGTTTGCCTTGTGTTTCATATAATGTTTATGCAAATTTACTGACATGGAGATTATAAGACACACAAATGGCAGCCCATCTTCTACACGAGGGTGAGTTGGTTTATGAGGCTTATGAAGGTATACATTTATTATGTGATGTTATTATCTTTGCTAACTTAGCACTTGTTAATTCATGGCTCAGACTAAGTAGTGATAATTGTGACCTTGTTTGGAAAATTCCAAAAGATCTTTAGTGCAGAAGGTGATAACACAAACTGTAGAGAAAACAGAGGTGATTTGTAGTTTTGTCTAAAAACAGTGCTCCGGGTCCGGAGGGGGACATTAACGGTCGGGTGTGACCGGGGGAGTGGAACTGGGCCCCAGCAAATTTAGCGTGTGTGGTGTCCAGATTTGGATCTGCTGAAGTCATGCCCGTCTGATCGGGTGTTATGGGTTGTGTGTGTGTGGGGGGGGGTCTGACGGGCACAGTGGAGCCAGAGTAAGAACCAGACAGACCTTGTTAGTGTGTGATCACAGCCAGACCCGGTTCTCCCATCTGTCCCAGTGTTTCCGTTGATCCGGATCCAGGCCCCCCTTCCGTTTGCGCTTTTGAGTGGACTCCTCCACAGGGCACCTGTAAATCCATTGTAATTTTAAAAAGTAATAACTCTAAAAGTATTGGTCATATCAATATTCAGTTTTTGCCTGTCCCAGACCGACGTTGTTAGTGTGTGATCACAGCCAGACCCGGTTCTCCAATCTGTCCAGGTGTTTCTGTTAATCCAGATCCCAACCCCTCCCTCCATTTGCTGCTGTGAATGGACTCAGGCCACCTGTAAACCCATTATAGTTTTAAAACTAATAACTCAGTTTTCACCTTTCTGGTCCAAAATACATAAGTACTGCAAAAGGGTAAGGGCTAGCTCTGTCAAGTATTTCAGTTATAAAGCTGATACACATACACACACACACACACACACACACAGAGGTCACTTGGCTTTTATAATATTGATAGTTAATATATTGTCAGTTTATTGTAAAATATAACAAAGAAATGCATCCACTCTACATCTAAGAAGCTGAAACGTACAAAATGTTGTTTGCGTTTGAAAATTCACTAGTATAGACTAATTGTTGTAGGTATAATATACCCAACTCTGAACTCAAGATGTATTTCACTTCTCCTGCATCACTAATAGATACCTTTTAGAAAACATTCTGCACTGGGTCTCTATATTCCATTAAACCTTACAATGTACAACAGACCAATGTCACGTAAAAAGACAACATGGACATTGTCAGCTCGTTATCAGCCCGGTACCGATGTCACGTCACTCCCACTGCCCCGTTATTATGATGACAGCCTGTTCCCGCAGTGCCACCCCCTCATCTCCCATCAGACAGAAAACCCTGGCTGGCAGCACGCCATCCTCACTTTCCTGTCACCGCTGACCCCCAACATACCACAGAGTTTAGAGGACATGCCGTATCTCATGAGTCCTGTATAATTAATGTGTTCCACTTCAATACTTGGCTTGAAATATCCTTGGTCCACATTTCTTCAAATAGAGACCAGGGCCAGAAGATAAGACACCTTTATTTGAGGCAGGCTTGTTTTAGGCTTTTTACTTTTGACCCCCTCAGTTTTGCTAGTCCATGTCTGCATTTTAAAAGCATGATTTGGAACATGCAATATTAGTTTGTGTAAATGATCAATGGCAGACAACGTTAAAGTGTTCCACTGTAAAAGGATGATGAGAGCCTGAGGTTGTAGGTCTGTTACTATGACAGAATTGCCTGTTTCTGTGTGCTTACGGTGGCTCTGCAGTAAAAAGCACAATGTACAGGGTGTCCCTAAAGTCTGGAGACATAGTGTCTGAAGAAACAAAAAAACTGGATGAAAATTTGTTTCCCTGAATACTCTGTGATGTTCAGCAATGAAGCTTTGTTTTATGTGAATGATGAGGTTAACAGACAGAATGGTCAATATTGGTCACAGAGCAATCTGCATTGAGTGGACCATTCCAAACAGCAAGGAGCACAAAAAAAATGTTGTGTGATTAGTGGAAAGCTTATGTGTTGGGGTCATTTTTCTCTTGATGAAAATGTAACTGGTGAGACTTACTTCACCATGTTGAGAGACCAGTTAATGTCCCAACTTGAAAGGCTAGGTGAAGGACTTCCTGAGTGGTTCAAACAGGATGGCGCCCCTGCCCATTTTTCCTTGGTGGTAAGAGACTGACAATTTCCCTAACTGGATTGGAAGATGTGGTCATGTGGGGTTGTTTCCTTGTTCACCAGACCTTAGCCCCTTTGACTTCTTTTAGTGGGGTATGCTAAAGGAGGTGTACTTCATGAAAATCACAGATGGAACACACTTGATTGAATGCATAAATGTGCGTGAATGTGCTAAAGTCGACAGTTATTGCATCAAATTCACATTAATCTTGCAAAGCATATCAGCCTTTGCATCAAGGAAATCATATTGACGATGTTATTTGTTAATGTTTCAGTTGAATAAAATGTTGTTGAAAATGTTATTTCTTGACAATACACAATTTTGCCTGTGTCCAGACTGTAGGAACACCATATAGATAAAGATCATTCAATTATACGTTAAGCCCATGAACATGTGAGTGGTGTACATGGAAAATGAAGTGCTTTCAGTGGGCTTTTGTATAGTGTATATAAATACTCTTTAGTAGGGCTTGACAATCTTTTGATCTTAGATGATGATCAATCGTCATATGATCTGTTTTTCAGGTGGCACATGAGATTTAAAAATAAATATCAGTGCTCTCAGAACTTTCCTCCTCAGCTAACGTTCCCTTTAAATGGCCTGTTTAACAGTGTTATTATGGTATTTTACGGATCATTACACTGACAAGTGGTCGCATTAATGTCACTCAGTATGTTACATGCATACCTTAGTCAAGCTACGACAGTGGCTCAACGAAGCCGTTTAATTGGACTATTGTTTTTGCCCCAGTCTACATGCACAGGAGTGTAATCAGTTTATTGTTGAAATCATATCACCTCTGCTACAATAGGTGGCGATACTCTTTCAGCTTGTCAACCTCTGCCATCACAGACCACAACAATAGTCAGTAGTGAGCTACCAAGTCATCAACCCAGAAGTAAACTGGCAAGACAATGGACAACATTGCAAATTTGTACATATAGCATACTTCTTATCTTTATTACTTTTTATGTAGATGAGATTCCTGCTGCTCAAGTTCAAGGCCAGGATATGTTATAGAGCTCTGATGCATGGGAAGTACACCTGGAATGGTCCCATTCTAGTCTAACTGGTCTGTACACATGCAGGAGTAGATTGACTTTCAATCACAGTACCTAGGTAAAACTTACACACTTTTAAAGTTTTACCTAGGTATTGTGATTGAAAGTCAGACTAATGCAACAAATTTTTTTAAGTGTCATGTACGCATACTCACTATTACAGGTCACAAGGATCATGAGTTTATTTCAGTCTGTACTGTATAGCGTATGTGTGCACTGAAGTGTTGGGGTTTAGTGCACATTGACTTACAGACCTCATCTAATGTGTGGTTTTGTTGTTCAAGAAATAGTGAAGGAGAATTACTCTAAGTCTGTGAGCAACCGGTCCGACTTCTGAACTATGAAGAGCAATGAGTCTGATATACACAGATGGTTTATACTTACGTTAGAGTGTAAAAACATTTTAATGTGTTAGAAAACTCTGGTTGGCCAAATTTGGCCACAGTCTGTGTAACTAATGGAAACACGTATAGTAACAGATAAAAGTATACTAGTGTTTTCTTCATCAAAATACTGTCAATATTCTAATTGTTTCAGTCCAAAATGATGCAAAAAATACCTAATTTCTAGTCAGATAAAAAACACAAAGCATCACACACAGACTAAGACAAGAAAATTTGAGGAACCATGCACCATGCTGGTGCAGAACAATGTGGATCTGCTAAGCATAAATGAGCTGAGCAGATGTTGACCAGATGTGGACACAGATGAAGGGGGGAGTGAAGGGATAAAAAGAGAGAGAGAGAGCGAGGAAAATAAAGAGAGAGGAAGATGGTCACAGATAGAAGAAGGCATCCACACACTGTGGGCTTTGTTCACCTCCACTCAGGAGTTAAGTGAGAGCCCCCTCAGCCACCCTCCCATCCCTCCATCCTCCACACAGGCTCTCCTCTTCTCCCTCCTCCATCCATCCCTCTTTTTTCTTCTGCGTCCCTCCATGCTCGCTTTGAAGTGTGCAGGAAGCGAGCCGGAATCAATTGCTTCATGCATTAGGCCAGGAATGTGTGACTCCCTCTTCCTCTTCATCCTCTTCCTTCCTCCTCCATCCTCCTGTCCTGACACATCCCTCATTTATTTTCCTCACTCTTAGACCACTCGTTCCTCCTTCCACATTTCACACAAGGCCCTGCTATTATTTTAGGTACTTTTAAGTACCTCTTTCTTTATCTGTTTTTTTACTTGCTACTAATGCTGAGTGATCTGAGTGATTATTAGATTATGTGACCAACAATCAGAATTACAATTTTCAAACTTCTTGCAAAACATTGGTGAGTTCCAAACGATAACAAGTTTTCCTGTCTTTTCTGGAGTCTTATGATTTGTGTAATGGCTTTTTGTAGCTGTTGTTGACTTCAGACTCTGTATTTTTACATTTGAAGTACATATTGTCTACATTTTCCTAACAGTACATCTGTGATGTTGGAGTGTTTCCATTACATTGACTGCACTGGCCTAATTTGTGCTGCCATTGATTATACTGAATCTAAAAAGTTTTTGCAGGCTCATGTATATCTGTGTAAATTAAACTCAATTGACATCACAGTTCAGAACCGCACCAGAAACTCACCGATTTGCGGTGAGTCTACAGTCAGCAGTAAAACAGCAGGTTACACACATTCTGCAAGTGACCCTGAACTAAACAGAACATGTTAGTTCCTGAAAGACATTAAAGAAGCACCATACATGAATAGAATGTAAATAAACACTTTACCCTGCCCATATAAATACTAACAGATCACAGTGCTACACTGTCAATAAAACACTGTAGTTGAACTGGGTTCTTACACAACTTAAAGCCAAACATTGATGATATTTTTACCTTAATTAAACAGTTTCAGAGTAACTGTGATGGTTAAATGTCTTGTTTTGGGTTGAATGGATGCCACCTGTCTACACACTAGAGCTTCTAGGGCCGAATATGCCACTTGCATCTTTTCAGTACCGTCATGGGAGCCTAGATCTTGTCCGAGATCTCATGTCTCGCAAGAAATGTCATGGTTTGTGGCACTACCACACAAACACACCTCCAGCCAGGTACCGCTGGCTAACTGTAAACACAAGCCATCCATGCCTTCATTTCACAGGTGTTTACAATTGCAGAGCCGGCACAGATACATTTTCTATCATCTATGTATATCAGTGGATTTGTGCTCTTGATGATGCTATTGGTTGTTACAGTGTTTATTTGTTTATGAACTTATTTTATGAATGATGCCTGGATCCTTCTTGGCTAGCACAGATGTTAGCATACTCACTAGTTATCCCAGTTGTTTGTGTCATGAAGGTGTATATTTATTTGTTTACTAGATGGCCCTTTGTCTGCCTCAGGAGTGTGTTTTTATTATTAGACACAGAGTTTTATCAGTTGAATCTAGTTTTTCTCAGATTGTAGTTCATTATATGACCCATGTCTTATCTGTTTCATCTGAATAGCGACTGGCATAACAATTAGCCTTGATGCTCGATTTTAGCTGGTGTTATATGATACATGTCTCTTGTACAGTGTTAGGTGCTGTGCACTGTTTTTCTAGTCTTTTTCATTCTTTTTGACTTTGTCTATTTTTGATTGATAATTTTGTAGATATTTTGCTTAGTTGATTGTGTTTTTCTAGATTGATAATTTTTTGCCTATTGTTGTATTTGCTCTCCTTTTTATATGTTTAAACTTAATTAGTTTGGCGCCACTTGCCCTATTTAGTCAAGCACCTGTGGGGTGTTTCTCTCTCCTCCTCCTATGGTGTATGGTTTGTGTTGTCAATAGCTGCACCAAAGATCCGTTTAGAATTGTACAAACAAGGATAAAACTGTCCCAGTATAGTCTGAATAGTGGATCAACAAATGGCAACTGAGCAAAGATAATAACATCACATAACAACTCATAACTACAGCTCACCCATGTAGAAGAAATGCTGCCATTTCAACATCAAACTCCATTCTTTTCATTTAGAGCCGTATCCAGTGAAGAAAACAACAGTCCCTCTAGCCATTGATGTAAATAAATTCACTTCATATCTCTACAATTCAATAAAATGGCATCACTTGGCTTCACAGTGGAGCCAAGGACACTGAATTTGTTGATTCAGAAAACTGTAACCATGAAATATAGTTGAGCTAGTAACACTGGTGTTAACCAACACAAAAAATAAACAAATGGCATATTTGTTAGAAGCACACATTTTTTGTAAACATTAGTGTTTCATAAGCATTAGTGTGGCACTGGCAGTGATGTGGATGTTGTGGTGAAGGGGGAGATAAACACAAAGGCAAAGGTTTCAGTTTACTCTCATCTAGTTGCACAAGCTGTAGGTAGGTAGGTGGGGACCATAGTATCAAGCATGTGGATGAAAGTGACGGAAATGGGTTTCTTCTTCAGGTTGGATGAGCCCACATTAGAACTCCAGAAAGGTGGTTTGGCTCTCATTAAGATCCAGCGACAATAGAGGAGTTATATCTGTCATCTATATGTATATATATTAAACGCAATAAGAACAGTAATTTGTACAGTATGTGTCAGACAGACATCAATATGATAATCAAAAGAAATGGAAATAAACATAAATAACAGTGTTGTAGATAACATGACAAACCAACACTAAAGGATATAGTAAGGTTTTGGTCCACCACATTCATGCTTGTGAAGGGATGAACACCATTCTCACAAAACAAATTCCCCATTTGGTGTTTTTGATGGAGGTGCAGTGCTGTATGGCAAAACATAAACATGATTCACATAATTTTTATGTAGGCCTACATGAAGTACAACACTATGTTTAGGTGTCTGTGAGTAGCTTCCAACTGGGGTGATGTTCTGAATATTACAGTCTTGCATGTGTCAAAAATGAAAACTTGCCAATTTTGTTTGCTCATTAAAAAGAATAATCTCTCTCTAAATGTTCAGGTTGGACAAAACTGAAGTAAATTTTCACTTGTTTGCGTTCTCTGCATAGCTTAAGTGTCCTGTGCTTCACCCCACAGATCGTCTTGTGAACTTTTCTTTGTTTGACACGTTAGTAGGTAACAGAGTCGTTCAGTCAGTAATCCAGCAGCATGACTCATCCATATCCTTCACTCTGTCAAGCTACAGCAGTCTCGAGGCCTGTACCGACAGAACAATGAGGCAGGAAGTCTGAATAACATTCTGTATCACTGTGCCTTATTAGTCAGACTAGTTTATACTTTCAGACTCTTTTCTTACTTTAATATTATTTACATTCATTCAGGAGCTGAAGTAGGCATCTTTGTCAGCACTAACTTCTAAAAATGAAGCAGTTTTTTTGTAGTTTTAGGTACATATCAAGCATCAACAAATGATTGTGGGTCGCTGACTTCAGTATGAGTATTTGTGAAATAATTTTAAAATAGTATATTGTACTGCAGTTTTGAGTATTGAAGTGACTTGTGCTGAGGATTTATATCATGTACTAGAAATTCAATTGATAAATGAAAATTTAACCACCTTAAAGGCATTGAGTGAACAATAAAAGAAAAGAAGGGGATAAACAATGGTGATAAAAGACGGCTGACCACAATTGTTGCCGGTTAAAATGTCTGATATGTTGTTCTCTGTACTTTAACCCGTTCTTTGCCTATCCGGTTTCACATAAGTTGGACATCACATCACTGTCACTGTCAAATGTACACAAATTTTTGATTTATGTATAATAATGTATGACTTCAGTTTGAGATTTATTGATTATTTGAGTTCAATGCTTAGTGACCCAAATTTGCATGTGGTTTTCATTACATTGACTTAATTTATCAATTATATATCTTTGTGCTATTTAATCATTATTATACTTAGTGCCATTAAAAATACACGATCCAAAAATAATCTGCTTAGGTGCCTATTTTGTATATGTTGCTCACGAGATGAGTAACACAGTTAAAAGCTGTATTTTTTTTTCCATTCTTGACGCGTGTGAAGTTACCACCTGGACTAATCGCTTAATGTCGGACATTGAGTCGAATCTCTCGTACAGAGCCACGCTTGACTGGTAACTTTAGATATGGTGAATAGCCTATATAAAGGCAGCAAAGAAAACGGCAAAATGTTTTTTCCAGCTCAAAATACCACGACTTACAATACAACAGAGAGAACGTGCCATTGGCATTTTAGGTGCAGGTCTGAGCCTCGGTGAAGTCGCTCACTGTCTGCGCTGTCATCGCAGTACAATCAGTCGTCTGAGTTCAGATCCTCAGGACAAGATCATGAGACTTAGTTCCATGCATCGTTGCTGCACTGCTTGTTTGGAAGCCAGAGTTGGACACACCCCATATTGACACTTTCAATTTCTGAGTACCTGTATTCAGTGACTGAATAAACAATTTGAGTTGATCACAATTTGTCCACAGGAGTGAAACGTCCCTGGAACCACAGTTAGAAGCAAACAGGAGGTCTCTGGGCTTCTCTGATGAAACTACTGGTTGGATTAATTTAAAATTTTGTATGTTGCTTTCTTGGGACAATGTCTACAAGTCTACACATTTTTATTTGCAAAATTTTTGAAATATCAAAAATCTACCTTTACTTATACTGTACCATTTTGATGGCTTATAACATGGAAATGGTTAGCGATATCAATATAGTTAAGCACTGATAGGAAGTCATATATGGACTTTCATTTAATTAGTTGGGTACCACCTACTTCTATTGGGAGATTGATCTCCTGTAATCAAGACCACACGACTCTAACTCTAAAATAGCAGCAGAACCTGAAAACCTCACAAATTCAAGTTGGTATTGATTCTTGATAGAACATGCCAGTGAGCTACAGGCCCATTGATACTATTTTTAATTCAACAAGGAGAGCAACATAACGAGTCAGTTATGCGGGGTTTTAAACTCTTCTTTAAAAACAAATATCCCATTTACATTTCAGAAATCTAGAGGAAGAACGTTCAAAACAACTGAAAATAATGATAAACTCCTTTTTTGTGATATGAAACTAATAATTGCAGAAACTGATCATCAACAAACATTAGCACAATGTGTTTGTTATATGAATTATGTTGTGACGTGAAATGATGTCAAAGTTATTACTACCATTTTACATCCTAGAGGTTGTCACTATAAAGCCATTAGAATCAAATGGAAAGCTGGAAAAAAAATTAAAGGCACTGTAAAATAAAACACCAGCAGACATCTGCCATCAGACACAACTGAAGGTTTTCACAGAATAGATCTTAATAGTCATGAATTAATCATAATTATAATCATCATCAAATTGTACATTTGTTAAAACCTGCAAAACCCATGAGCTCAATTGGTCAGATGAATTGGTTTTCACAATGGGGGCTTGATTTAATGTGAGTTTCTGGTTGGATACAATGAATATAGGCAGAGTTTGACCCTTTAATCAAACAAAACACCCACTTGCATACTGTGCACACAGCAGCACAATGTAATGAAAATCAATCAGCTAAAGACCTGTTTCTCTGGCTTTCATCTGCAGCTCTTAAATGGTCGGACGCACTCAACACCCACATGGACCACTGC
>JAPTMW010000024.1:31642474-31653027 GCA_029822955.1 Ostorhinchus angustatus | reverse complement strand
CATATTCTCGCTCGGTGTTGTTGTCCTCCTTCTACTACGTCTGCTTCAAATCTGCTGCGTTTGTTTACTAATTGTTCGTTATCCATGATGCCAACCAGAAAAGTACCAACATGAAAGGGCGAGTAGCGCCACCTAGTGTCTCGGAGTCGAACGTACCTCACTCAATAATTCCATTCTCTCGCTGCGCATGCATACTCGGATTTCTCGGAAACTCCAGTTCAGTCCTTAGCTCGGTTATTGCCAATAGCTGGATTTAGATGTGCATGGAAACGTACTGAGTGTCCAATGAGTCCAGTTCCTGTTCAAACACTCAAACAGCTGTCATTACCAGTTTGTCCATCCATCCTCTGTCTTTTTGTTTAATGCTGCCTCCCCAGCAGCAATGTGCCTTTCAATAAAGTATGTTGTTTTTCAGAAACCAGCAGTCCACTTTACACCAAGGAAGGCACTACCTCAGTGCTGAGCCCATGGATGAGTTAAATGGCTGAAGAGGGGTTTTAGACTTTTTCAAATCCACCACCATTTCTCTGAGGCCGTTTTTGTGGCTTTGTTCAGATCCTTGTATTTCTCTCCCAATCCAATTCTGATATGTGATATAACAGCAGTATCATCAGTGTATTTCTAATATTCTTGTGGTACTTGGAACAAAGTTAAACTTAATAATTTAAATATGAACATTTTATTTTTCTGTTGGAATAGTTTAATTGTGTACGCATCACATTAATGAGCTTTTCAAATAAATCATGTTGTGTTACACAAAGTTAATATAAGACCTTTTCACTCGTCTACTTGTATTGATATGTCCAGCTTCTTCCTTTTCCTGTTCGTCTCAGTTTATAACCTTTTGTTTTGTCTTGTTTTCTTTTCTTTCTCCTGATTCAGATTCCTGATTCATGATATTCCATACTGCATATAAGACCACAACTGTATCTGATGTTATACATCTGTCTTCTGCAAAAACATTCAATGTTATTCCTCCATCTTTGTCCTGTTATCCTGAAAATTGAATTATTACTCACTATTTGAATGGTTCGGCCTTTGTTACTGACCTAGTGATTAAATAACATGTAGTTAATGTTGGACTGACTAATCCAATCCAGCAGAAAATAGCTGCATTCATCTAAATGCGGACTTGTGAAGAGTGCTTGAGCGCAGCAGGGAGTGCAGCACTCTGCTGATGATTCAGGATGTGAAGCCAAAGTGTCAAATGCACAACAACCACTGTGACTTCAGACCGCAGCCTGTCCGACTGTGATTTGACGACCCCACTGTGACCCCGCTGTGGAGGAAGTGGTGAGGATCCACGTGATGAGCGGTGTCATAAACCAACCACAACCTCAGCACTGGGGTGTGATGTGACAGACACCGGAGACAAATGAGTAAGAGCTGACCTGTGTTTACATGTGTATGTTAGAAAAACACTCCAATCTGCTGCACTGTTATTCAGTTGACTGGAAACCTGAAAATCAGCATTCATTTTCCCTGATCCACTCATATATGTGTCTCATATATCATCAGTTAAAATGCATATCCAGTTATCACATCTCACTTTTCTGTTCTAATCCTGCCCTCATGTGATATGGGAATTATGATACATAGTAGTTACAAACTCGAAAATTGCACATGAACGACCCCTCATCTTATAATTTTCACTGGAGAACTAGGAAAAAATTTTGATCCACATGCTGCCTGAGATGAAAATGACTTTTGAACTTTTCAACATTCATTGTGAATGATAAGCAATGCTTTTCTTAACATTGTGCTGCTGTTAGCTGATTATTTTGCACATGTATAGCATACACAATGACCAAAAATGTTTTTAATTACAGAGAAAGTTTCACGATAAATTGTGTTTCAGCCATTTTTCATTTCGCTACAACAACAAAAGTACTTGAACGCAACACTCTTGTAATTTCAAATTCACAAGTGGAAAGGATTATGTTTCCGATAGCACATGAAGCCAGTTTACGTACACATTCACAAGGTCAACCAGCCTGAAACGTAGTGCATGCTTTTAGTTCCTCCAATTATTTAAGTTCATCCAAACCAATACAGTTTAGATAATATAATATGGATAAACCTACTTCATTTCTGAGTTACACATTTGTTTAAATTGCAGAAATAATTGTCTTTTTTTCAGTGTAGACTGTAAAGAAGGAGTAATTTCATCACCTCCACTGAAAACAAAGCAGTAAACTAACACGGAAACTAAATAAAAACCGTGAAATTAAAATAAACTAAACAATACTACATAATAAAATAAACTAAAACTGCAGGTAAAATCAGCTCTGTTAAATGGAGTTGTATATCATGGGACCTTTAACTATCAGTGGATTTCTAAGATATGATGTCATGCTTTCTTTCATTATAGCTTTTTCAACTTGGATCAGAAATTGTAGGAAATAAAAATCAACAGACAGATAAACAAATAAAAGCTAAAGTACAATCCTCTCCTGTCCAGGTAAACGTACACATCTGTCTTTTTTGTGCTGCCGTTCCCATTGGCCCTGCACTGACCTCACTGACATCAGCTCTACTTGATGTCTTGGCTCATGGTGTCATAAAAGTGAGTAACAGTATAGACACTCCCATTGTTTCACTGAGTGTTTTTTTTTTTTTTTTTACCTATGAAACCAGTATGTTTGAAACCAAAGCTCCTCAGCATGTGATGGCTCTAATCAGGCGATATCTGTGTAAAATCTACATGAAGAGGTCCACCAACGACACACAAGCCTCAGTGCCTCACATGCAAACAGGAATCCAGCTGACCTCAACTAGATCCTGCCGTTTAGAGCTAAAGCAAACTGAGGAATAACAACAAATAAAGGCCTTTTGACGCCCAACCCTTAGAGCAAGTTTGTAAATGAGGACGAGGGAGTCTGTGTGTGTTTACAACCTGGCTATAAAGACAGGATTAGGACATTCAGATGGCTGATTGGAAGGCTGTGCTCTTTGATTTGGAAACAGACGTCGCAGCTGTGGAGTTGGAACATTCATGTTTTATGTGCTTTAATGGTGACTGCACACCTCTGCTTATGTGCACTTTGTAGCTCTGTGTTAATGTTGCATGACTAAAACACAGGATGGCGAGCCTTGTCATTCAGCAGAATTGCAGCCATATAAGAGCAGTACAATCCAGATTACACTCGTGTCTCTGTCGGGGGTGTTTTGCATGGACTCGAAATCATCAAACTCTTAAAAATGTGCCTCTAAATCAGGGGTGTCAAACATATGGCTCGTGGGCCAAAACCGGCCCACCAAAGGTTCCAATCTGGCATGTGGGATGAATTTGTGAAATGAAAAAATTACACTGAACATATTAACAGTCCAGGGTGTCAAAATCCTTTTAGTTCAGGGGTGACATACAACTTAGTATGATCTTAAGTGGGTCGGACCAGTAAAATGTGATCATAATAAGCTATAAATAATGACAATTTCAAATTTTTTCATCTTGTTTTAGTGTAAAAAAAATTGCAAAAGAAAATGTTTACTTTTATGAACTAACGTGAACAAATACGAAACTGAAATGTTTTGTCAATTTGTAGATCCACTGTGTCATCTGTAAGTTGTGATGCACACGTGTTGATGATAAACTGAGGCATTAAGTAGTTAAAATGGCACTTATTTTTCTTATGACATTTCCGGTTGTTTGTGACTGTTCATGTCATTCACATTTTCTTTAAGGATGTAGATGTAAACATTTTCATCATGTAATTTGCCTTTTTTGCTGTTTGATGCCCTGAGGTAAATGGACAGTTTGGGGTTCAATGGACTGTTATTTGCATCATACTAGGGCTTAAAATGTGAAAAATTAAAAGTTTAGATTGCTATCTTGTGGCAACAGTTACCTGCATAAATTATCTTCAGAACCAATATTCATTTTCATCTGGTCACACATCTAAGTGTGTTAAAAAGCATCTGATCATACAATCACCATCTGATTGGCCCTGCCAATCAGCACTGAGGATTTGGTTCTGTTCACTGAAGATATAAAATACTTTCTCTGATGCTGACTGAAAACCCCTCAAACTGAAGGATTATTTGGTCTCCAAACCAGAGAGTGACATATAGGTGGATTTGCACTGCTATTCCATCCAATCCCATAACAATATCACATTTTGAAAAAAGTGTCAGAATTCCAGAACAATCGTTCCTGTCCCAAACAATTCCAGAGTTGCTTTGTTTTTTAAGAGGGAGAGTAGCCTATAGGCAATCAATGGTTTTTCTGGAACCTCTGTCATATAATATTTGTAAAATCTGTGATTTTGGCTAAATTCCATTTATTCTGTCTTTGGTACAATGGCATATTTACATATAAAAACTTTTGTTACAGTTCCTCTCCTGTCTGTTTTCATTGTTTTTTCTTTTAAATAAGTTGATGGATTCTGAAATTGACTAATGCCAAATGACAATGATTTATAATCAATATAACTCAATATAAACATTTTGGATCCCAGTCACTGAGGGGAATGATTATGGAAAGTGAATCATTTTTACTACTTATTATCAGTATTGAAACCATTATTTTACTTATTATTTAAATAAGTAAATACACTGAATGTGAACTTCCCAATTTTATCAATTCACAGGCTTCTCTCTGACTCAACAAAACTGCATAAGTGCTTTATAAAGGCTATGCTCATGGAAATCATGATCATAGTTGATGAAAGTCATGTTGTACAGACTTAATGAGTTAGTGAAGGCATGTGGAGGAATAAGGGTTAGGGATGTTTCAGGTCAATAAAAGCCAACAGCCGACTGCTAATTAAAGAAGCTGGACCGGGGATGTGGGGGGAGGCGGGGGTTCGGTTCAGGAAGCAGCCCGGCTCTGTTGGCGTGCCGCTCCACTGATTATGGCAGCAGCAGTGGGCTGGTAATGAAGTTGCTGTGGCACAGCAGATGGGACGCTGGCTAATGGCGGAGAGCTGCGGGGTACGACTTCAAAAGAGCTGCTGAGCGCCGTGTGGAGGCTGCAACTGCAGGAGGGGAGCGGCTCGACTTCAGGCTTTTATGGCCACATGAGAATGTTTGTGCAGTCTAGCCTTGTTTAGTCTGCTCAAATAACAAGGACCGTGTACAATGGCCTCGCTGACAGGAGGTCTGTTTGATGGAGGAAAATATGAGGATAAGTCAAGTTCAAGACAGTAAAATGTGTAGTCACTCAAAGAATGTGCAGGCCTTCTGCATATGGCTCTGGGACTCATTATCCATCATCCCCCATGCTCCTGTACCTGCTTACAGGATATTCTCAGTCCTGATCTTATCACAACTGCATTCAGAATGCCTTGCAAGGTTTACAGATGTTAGATATTACAATTATTATATTAAAAAAAGTCTAAACACTCTTAACCCTGTAAAGCCTGAACCATTAAATCATTGACAGAACATTCCAGTTCTTTGAAAGTGGAGCCTTTATTGATCCTTCTGAACACCCCAAACATTTTTAAGTATCAGTTTCCATGTATGAGTTTCAATTTTGTATCATATTTGATACATATATGATATGTTTGGCGTTATAGGGTTAACCACTTACTCTGTTCTTGTCCTGCAAGTACAGTCAGGTCCAAAGAATCTCATTCCAGAACTGGGCGTTTTTTGTTTTTTTCTGGTTAATTCGAATGTGTCCTTCCTGTTGTTAAATGTTGCCCATGGTTTGCACCTTCGTTAACCCTCTGTATTTACATTCATGAAGGCGTCTCTTGACAATGGCATGCCAACCTCTGAGTTTCTTCTGGACTCTTATGGTTGGATGTTGTAAAAGGGTTTCTCTTCACCAGCTAAAGCACAGATTTGGAACATACAGCCATGGCCAAACATACAGGCAAAAACTGGCCCAGCCCACAGAAGACACTGGCAGTCAAGGATGTCACTGAGTCTTACCAAATAGTTTTGATCATAAAGTTAAATGCTGTATTTTTCAGTTCCGTTTAGTTACTAAATGTTTTGTGCCGTTGTGATCTGTGAACTGTAATACACATGTATAAATGATAAGCTGAGAAAGAAACTTAGGTTGTTCATATATGTTCAGATTATTCATATTTTTTGTGAAAGGATAGTTTATAAAAGTAAATATTTTCACTCTAATTTTTTCTTTTTGCACTAAAACAAAGAAAAAGTTAGAGTTGTCATTATTTTACCATTCCTGCCCACTTGAGGTCAATTTGGGCTGTATTTTGCCACTGAACTAAAATGAGTTTGACGCCCCTGAACTAAAGAATTCTGTGATCATACTCTTTAGTAGTCTTCTGTGTTCTTCTTACTGTGCCACTTCAAAAGTTTTCACTTTTTCTCTGATAGATTTTTTTTTTTTTATTGACGGCCTCCTTCACTTGCACTGACACCTCTTTAGACCTCATATTAAGAGTTCCAGTGCATAGCTACCAAATGAAAATTCCCGACTCGGAAAAAAGTTTTAGCTGCTTCATTTGTCATAGAATAACCAGAGAACAGGACACATCTGGACATGAAGATGCTGGTCAGTCATCTGTCTGATTACTGTTGCAAACAGATGGACTATGGTTAAAATGGCTGTAATTCCTACAACGTTAATGCAATACTCTAGTTAAATCCCTTATATTAAAGCTGAACATCCACACTTCAATGACATCTTGATTGTTTAATTTCTTATCCTCTGTGGTGGTTTACAGAGGCAACATTACATGTGTGTCACTGTCCAAAATACTTATGGACTGTATGTAAGAATAGATTCCATCAAATTCATCCTCCATGTTACAGAAGCTCCCTAACATGAAGCCAAAATATGGATGTGTATTTATATGCACATCCAATATGGTGGCTTTTGTCTTTTTAGGTCGATTTCATTAAGTGAGTGTTCAGTCACCAGTATAAAAAAATGGGTGGACTGACCAGTGTCAGATCATTAAGTCTCATGCCCATTTTTTCTGAGCGACACTGTCTTTTTTTCTATCATTCTCGATGATTGCAGTTTACAGCATCTATTAAGACTGTACGAATGTCACTGAGAGAGATGGACAAGTACATTTGTGGGTGTAGATTATGGGATTTGTGGGAGTAGGCTGGTTAGGCACTGAGTATTGCTGGTGTGCTTTGTGCTTTTACATGTTGTAGACCTGATGCATCGTCATAGAAACAAAACTAAATTACAAAGGTTTTGCCGTGTTTTCTTCTCATTGCCTGACTTCTTTATTTCAGCTCTTGCTATTCTCTTCCAGAAATAAATACTATGTAGATACAGCACCTGGGTGTACCTCTGGCACTAAACTGCACCAAAGAAACAACACAACAGCTTATGTAACTGCAGGTGTTTGGCTTCACTTTTTCCACAGCAGCTGGAAGTGATGCTGTGTCATCCAATTTACAGTCTACATTTGAAACCATTCGTTAAGACTTTGGCTACAAACTACTGACACATACAGTAAATAGTTCAACCTGAGCCTTTTTATACAGTACAATAACCATAACTAATCCTGCCTTTATTTGCTATTGGAATGATGGTAAATACTATTTACGAATTCAAAAACTGGACATCAACGCCCCCTCACATTGTATTTTCCACTGGAGAACTGGGAAAAAAATGTTGACACATGAGCTGAGATGAAAATAACCTTTGAACTTTCAGCACTGAGCAGCAAGAGATTCATTGCAAATGATAAACAGTGCTTGTTTGCTGATGTTAGCTGATGATTTTGCACGTTTCTAACATACACAGTTTCTCTGTAGCAGATGAAATGAACATGTCCAAACCTATTTTACCCAGGTAGCAGATCACAATAAATTGTGCCAGCCATTTTTCATTTTGCCATCACAATGAAAGCACTTGAACACAATGCACTCATAATTTTGAATTCACAAGTGGAAAGGATCCTCTTCCCAATAGCACATGAAGGCAGCATAAGAAACATTTCATTAGAAACCTTGACTCAAATGGCACCCTTGCAGAAACACTGCATGTCCTTCCTGGCCGATGTGCATAGTTACAAGAATAAGACACATGTAGACACACTCTAATGCATCCACTTAACAGAAAAAACAAACACTCTGCTTCCTCCTCCTCCTCCTTTTTCTCTTTCCCTAAAACACACAGTTGCTGAGGTAATGGTCCTCAGAGATTGGCAGCCACCCTCCCTTGAGCTCCTCCTGCATTATTGAAAGGCCAGTTCATTCATGTCAACAGGAACTTCCTGCCTGCCTGAGCGTCTGTAAGGGATACACAGAAGGACCAGTCCGTCCGCTCGCTCAGTAACCAGAGAATGCCAAGGCCCGGCTGAGAGGAGCCGCCACATCCGCTGTGCCGGACGCTCTGAGTCGGGTGTACACAGGTTGCGTAACCCGCCGGGACCTGACACCGATGGCTGCAACAATGAAGTGTTTGAAATATTCTCTGCTGTGATTAGTGATCAGGAAGCTGTAGAAAGGAGGGCTGAGTTCACAAGGCTTTTCATTGACTTTGTGAATGAATCGGTGGTGGTTTACCACTCATTGAGTGTGAAGAGGGATTACATGTTTTCAGCAGCAGAATAGATGATGCAACCCAATCTAACACTTTAAATCCACACCTGAACAATAAACTCAATACGTTTCTATCAGACTGCCCCATTTCTACTACTATGAATTGCTTTGGACTTTAATAACTGTATCTATGGCTTTAGCTACTTAAAACCTCTTAACAGTCACCTGGTCACTACTGACCCTTTTTATGGTTACAGTTACTTTGGAGCCATTAGTTCAGATTGTGTTTCAGTCACCTGCTGAATACAGAAATTACAAGATGCTCCCTTTCAAAGAAAGGGTATTAACATTGGACTTATCGTTCTGTTTAACACTGAGCCTAAATCTTGAATCCTTCATGCAACAGGCAGCACATGAATTAGCTCATGCTCTACTCAGGACATACCTGTATGTAACAAAATGACTCTGAGATCACCCCAAAAACCCTAGCAAACTGATATTTATCCATTTCCATGTTTAATCAAACTCAGTATGAATGAGTTCAAAAGGGCTCCACCAGTATTAGCTACCACAGTATTAATAAAAATATATCAGTCAGAGGAACCAAACTAGGACTTTAATTGAAAATGTAAACACTTCTGTGCTTGTACTGCAGGTATTTTTATACTGCTATACTGATACTTTTACTGAAGAATCTGAATATCCTTCTACTGCTGTGTAACTGTGAGGAGGATTCTTCATGCAGCCCAAATATGCATGACAAAAATAGCTCACAACTCATCATGTGAATGGCGCTCAGGGAACATTCATGTCGATACAAGAACACACCGTTCGTTGACTCAGAGCTTATTGAGGTGGCAGTCATCACATCCTGACACGGGTGAGCATCAATATATGGATCCCAGCTCCAGAAATGTGATCCCTGCCATCACCCTGCACTCCGACATGACAGGCAGTTTGTCCTCATTCAGAGACTTCTTCATTTTGCTTCCGTTATGGCTGCTGCTTCTCCTCCTTTGGCCTCTTCCCCTCCAGCGTCCAGCCCACCCTCAAAGGATGTCATGAGACACAGAGAGGAAGCCAAATTTGACCACGGTGCTTCACATGACCGCTCAACAAACACTGCCATTCACCAGCGAGTGAAGCATCACTAAAGTATGTTTCAGGGTGCATGTGCAGAGCATGTACTACTCTCTTGTGCACTTTTTCTCCACAAAGCAGAATATTATTACTCTAGTGAAGACTTCTTTTAGGGGCTGTAATTATGCAATTATGTGACTGAAAGCCTATTTGTACACGATTAGTATTACCTAGTGACCTAATCTGTAATAATTGTGGACATCGTCTGTGATCTTGATCCTGTGCAAAATCTGTGTGCTGCAAAAACCTACTCTGCTTCAATAAACAGAGAGGTCATGTAATAATATTACATTCACATCTCTGTGATTTGGTGGACTTACAAAAATGTTTGTTTTCTCAGTACATGTATTCATCTTATTTCCTGATCAAAGACTACAGAGGCTGTACTGCGGATGATAAATTCTAGTTATAATGTATTTTTGGGTGTAGATTCAGAAGGCTTATGATGTAACATAACATGGATATTCACTGAAAGAGTAGACTGAAAAGGCGATGACATGGATGACGGGATACAGTAAGAAACTTTTTTCTACCAGTAAAAAGTTATTTGTATTTCTCTTGATATCAGAACCAGGAAATAATCTCAGTGAATCTGAGTGTAAAAAAAAAGAAGAGAAAATTAAAAGAAAAATTGCACTGCATGAAATACAGATGAGAGGGGTTAATGACCACACCAACAGAGGTTTTTAAGTTCACCTGTGTGAATAGAGCAGAATTGCTGAAATGAAACACATTAACAGTACTAGTGATAAATGTATGTGACGCGTTATAAAGAAGAACAGCTCAAGTCACCACTTCTGGTTTTTCAATCTTCCTGATCCTTCACACCTTATCCATGAAGCTGAATTGAAGTAACTCCATGTCATTAAATGTGTGTACATATACACATATATATACACACATATATACACGCACACACACACACACACACACACACACATATATATATATATATATATATATATATATATATATATAAAGAC
>JAPTMW010000024.1:30101489-30113374 GCA_029822955.1 Ostorhinchus angustatus | reverse complement strand
AACAACACTGAGCAAGAATATGGACGACAACGATGCAGCAGCTCAGTCCATTTGGTCCAAACTGTTCACCCTGATCGAGTTACACGCAAACTGCACACAAACTCTTGTGACGTTGATATTAGCAGAAGGCTAATACCTTCTGCTACTGTGTTGTTTTCATGTCATGACTCTCGTCACTTCCGGAAG
Organism: Ostorhinchus angustatus; assembly: GCA_029822955.1. Taxonomy (NCBI): domain Eukaryota; kingdom Metazoa; phylum Chordata; class Actinopteri; order Kurtiformes; family Apogonidae; genus Ostorhinchus; species Ostorhinchus angustatus. Next base: position 30,113,188 of record JAPTMW010000024.1, on the reverse strand, counting down.
GGGGAGTGGCCAGGCCAGTCAATAGTCTGACTAAGCGTGGGTTGTGTTTACATGCTGGCATAGTTCGACAATGATTCGCATTATCTGGGTCAAATAGTCCGATTTCTCAAACTCCAGTTCGGTTTGATTCCAGTCCGACTAAGTTGTTTACATGGCTTTGAAAACTTCAATATTAGCCGAACTAAGGCAATAAGTCGATTTTCTCTAAGTGCATGTAAACGCACTGAATGTCTGCCTCTTCAAACAACCAATTGAACCAATCTCATTCTCTCTGGTCCCCTATGATTAGCTCTATCACATCATTCTGAGTGTTGAGGGTACGAGCCACTAGTGGTCTCTCAGGATGGGGGTCTGGACCGCGCTGCTCCAGGGGGGGCTTGGTGTTTGTCTCTGTTGGGGCTGGGGTGGGTCTGCTGCCAGGGCTGCCCTGTGGTGATGGGATGGGGAGCTCGCTTGGGTCGATGGCTGCTGGCCCCGGGTCGGGTGGCTGGGCTGGTCGGGGGTCGGTGGGGCATGGTTCCTGGGGTCTGGGTGCTGCTTCTCTCTGGGGGGGCTGGCCTGGCGTGTGCCAGGGGGTCTGGGGTGGCCCGGGCTTTCCGCTGCAGTGTGGGTGAGTGCGCGCCCTGATGTCGGGCCGGTGCCTGGGGGTCCTGGAGGAAGGGAGTGTGTGTATGTATGTGTGAGGGTGTATGGGTGTGTGTGTGCATGTCTGCAGGCGTGTCTGTGTCGGTGTGTGAGTATGAACGCGTGATTGTGTGGGCGTATCAGTGTGTGTTTCTGTTGGCTTTGGTGTGCGGGGGAATAAATGGAGCAGGTGTGTGGGTGAGCATGTATGTTTGGTGGTTAAGGGAGGGTTGTGGTATGGATGTGGGTGCGTTAGGGGGGGTGCTGATGTGTGGGCAGGATGTGTAGGCATGGCTGGGAGGCTGCTGCCTCTCCGGGAAGTGGGGGGTATCACCGGGAGTTCTCTCAGGGTGCGGTGGCGGGGTGCGGCTGTGGTGGTGATTGGGGCCTGGGCGGGGATGCCAGCTGCAGGGTCTCTTGCAGCGGCATGTTGCTGTGCTGGGCAATCACTACACCCATTTGGTGCGTGTGACTGGGGGAGTTTTGAATAGTGAGTCCCCCACACCTGTTCGGGGGGCTTTGTGGCAGCTGGTCCCGGGTTCATGCCCCTGAACCACAACGGATGAGTGAGTGTCTGGGGGGGCAGTGGCTTCCTGGCTGCAGACGCTGGGTGCCCGGGGCTTCTGGATGGCCCCGCCCATCAGCGGCTCTGTACCGGCGGTGGGTCTTGGAGAATGGGGCTGCCTAATGCCTATCGATTCGTCTTCTGTGAGGAAATTCCTTTCTCCCAGTCATCCCAGCCCCTCACCCCCCCACCCCCTGCACACAGGCACATAGGGTCTTGGGGAGTGGGCACGCTCCAAGGGGGTATGGCAGGGGGTGTCACTAAAATGGCCCCCCCTCTGTGGTGCCCTGGGGCAGCTAACTCCTCAATTTTAATTACACCTATCCACAACATATAGGAACACTAACACCACACAGTCACTTTTGAGGAGCGGACTGTGTGGGGGGCTGCCCTCGGGTGAATGTGATGGATGTGTGTGCAGGGCGATTGTGGTTGGGGGGGAGCCTGGGCTGGCAAACCGCTTACCATGGGATCCGGGAAAGGTGTATGGCGGTTGCTGGTGGCGTGGCGGGCTGCTGGGGGTTTCCCAGTGGCTGGTGTTGCCATCTCGGGCTCTGGTTGGCGTTGGGTCTGTGTTCGGCTGCCGTGCCTTGGAGGGTCTTGCGGTGGTGCTGCTTGTTGTCTGGGAGCAGTGGTGGTGCTCCAGGGGTGCTTGTACATGTAGGTGTGTACAGGTGGGTGTGTGTGAGTGGGTGTGAAAGTATGGACATAGGGGGTGGGTGGCATGTGTGTCTGGGCTTTGGTGGGGGTGTGCGTATGTGCTTATGTGGGGAGGCTTGGGTGTGTGAGGAACTGGAGGGTGTTTGGGACAGGGGTTGGGGGGGGGGCCCTGGGGCACTTGTCTGTGGCACTGGGGTGTGCGCTGCCCCACGGTGGGTGGTTGTCTGGGGCGGTCCAGTCTCCCAGGGTGCTGGATGGGACCCCTACTGGGGGGGTTGGGTGGCTCCTGAGCCCAGGGGGCCAGCCGCCCAGGGGCAAGCAAGGCGCCAGCCCCTGGCAGGGATTTGGCAGCTGGCGTCCTTGGATCATTCACTCTGAACTATCCATCCATCCACTTCTGGATTCTCTTTACAAATTTAAGAACAACAAGAGACATCATAACTCAAATTACTCCAGTATACTTTCCCATAAGTCCAACCTCTGTGGTTTCATCACCACTCTGCCAAACCTTGTTCTGGTACAAACAGGTGAGTCCTGACTGTGTGTCAGTCTTAGGAGTCTGAACAGGGGACTATGGACTGTCTGCTGGAGCTGGTGCTGTCTAAGTAGTCTGAGTGGGTGATCTGGGTGACTGTCCCTGGGGTGTAGTCTCAGACAGAGGGACAAGATAGTGGCAGTTACATCTGATGGACCCTGAGGGACTGTCAATGATGTATGAACGGGGTGTGGAGTGGGACGAGATCACTGTATCCTGGGTCTTCGCATCTGTGATTCACACAGGCTGTCCTGGTGTGAGGTGACTCAGGTCTCTCACTCGGTGTCTTTTGTTAAACACCACAGTGTCATGCTCTCTCTTCTCCCTTTCCTTAGCTGCGATGGCACCCCTGTCTGGAAGATTTGGGGTGAGTAGAGAGGGAAGCTGGGGCATGGGCATGCGTAGTCTCCACCCCATCAGGAGTTGTGCGGGGCTGTAGACATTAGCCATGGTTGTGGATCTGTGGGCCTACAGGGTGAGGTAAGGGTCATTGGACATGGCACTCTGCTTCTGCATTAGACTGTGCAAACTTCGGCTGCTTGTAGCGTGGTTGAACCCATACACTGCTGCAAAGTCCTTGAACTGCTGGCTCACAAACCGTGGTCTGTTATCGCTGAAGAACAGTTCTGGGATATCATGTCTGGTGAAAATGGACTTGAGATGAACAATCACATCCTCTGACTGTGTGGGCAGTAGTTTTGTGATTTCCACGAGTCTTGAATAGTAGTCCACTCCGAGTAGGTAAGTGCTGTCATTGAGGGAGAATAGGTCTGCATGTACTTTCTGCCAGGGTCTCTCTGGAAGTTCGCTGTGCATCAGTGGCTCCACTGGGTTGACACGTTCTTTGATGCATGTTGTGCATCTTCTCACTTGGTCGTTTAGATGGCTGCTCAGGCCCAGCCACTATACTGCTTCTCAGGCCAACTCTCTGCACCGCGTCATTCCCTGGTGTCATTGGTGTAGAGCATCCAGAACAGAGCTGCGGAATGACTAGTTTGGACCCTCTGAGCAACAGTCACAGTGAGTAGGGCTCTCTCTGGCCAATATGCTTTCACTGGCCTTGTGAGGTGACAACGTTCAGGCCAGCCTGTCTGACAAAATTAGATTACCTGTGTGCAAACGCTATGCTTTTTCAGCTTGTTTTTCAGTTGGGCCAGGTAAGTAGCACTTGCGGGCAGGCTACTCACTACTGCATCAACATAAATGCTTGTGTCCTCTGTCAGACTTTTATCTAAGTCTGTGAGAGCTGTGTCGGGGCAGACAGGTGTGCGTGAGAGTGTGTCTGCTGTGTGTAGGGCCTTACCTGGGGTGTGGAAGATGGAGTAGCCGTAGCTCATGAGTTGGAGCCAGAACTGCTGGATTCTGGGAGGGAGCTCTGTCAGCACCTGCTGTCCTAACAGGCTCACTAGAGGTTTGTGGTCAACCCCATGTCAGCCCAAGGGCCTCCTTCTCGACCTGAGCATACCTTTGTTCTGTTTCTTTCACTGTGCGTGACGTGTAGGTCTCCACTCTTCTCCTTCCTGTTGTAGGAGAATGGCACCAAGTCCATATGATGAGGTGTCAGCTGACAGTTTCATCTCTTTGTTAGGATCACAGCGTGTCAGTACTGGAGGTAAGATGAGGTCATTTTTCAGCTGGTTGAAAGCTTTTTGTTGTGCGAAACCCCATGTCCACTGTTTTTTCTTTGACAGGTCTCACAGCGGCTTGTCCTCCAACAGCTTTGGAATGAACTTTCCAAGTTGGTTAACCATACTGAGGAAACTGTGGACTTCTCCTGTGGTTGCTGGTTCCTTCATGGCTTTCACTGCTTTTACCTTGTTGGGGTCTGGCTGTATCCTGTCCTCCGACAGGATGTGGCCTAAGAACTTGACCTCATTCTTGCGTAGCTCACACTTTTCCATGTTCAATGTGATGCTGGCATCTTGCATCTTGTGCAGCACTGTGTAGAGTCTACTGTCATGCTGCTGTTGATCTTGATCCCAGATGAGAACAGCATCCATGTGACATACAACTCCCTGTATGCCACCAAAGATCGACATTCTCCACTGATAGCGTTCGGGGGCCGACGCTATCCTGAAGGGCAGCCTGTTGAAGTGGAAGTGTCCGAAGGGGGTTATGAAGGTCGTGTAGAGAGCTGACTCAAGGGATAGTGGGACCTGCCAAAATCCTCTATTGGCATTTAGTTTGCAGAAGACCTTGGCGCTTGCAAGTGATCCAAGTGTCTGTTTGACTTCTCTCTGCAGACTGCTCCGTTGAGGCGGGTGAGATCCACGCAGATGTGTACTGAGCTGTTCTTAGATGACACTGGGACCATTCTGGCGCACCAGTCTGTTGGGGCTTCCACTCTGGAGATGACACCAATTTTCTCCATTCTTTCAAGCTCCTCCTTCACTTTTCCAATTAAAGGGATAGGGACACATCTTGGCGTTGCCAGGGAAAAGGGGGTGGCGCCTGGCTTCAGCTTTATACTGTAGGGCTGCTGCATCATCCCTAAACCCTGACATAGTTTTGAGTATGACTCTGTCATCTTTGTTTTGTCTAAGCTGTAGACTCTTGCCACTAGGTTAAGCCTGACACTCGCTAGTCTACTCAGCAAGGCTATGTCCAAGTTGTGTACTACATAACCTTCCTCACTGATCTCTTGTTTTCCTTTACACAGTGTCTCACTGTACTTGCCTAGCACATCAAGTGGTATACCACCTGGGCCACATAGCACTCTGTCTGTCTCTTCTAACTGGCCGTCTCTGTGATAGAGTAATATGTCTGAGCTGGGATGACAGATACATCTTCTCCTGTATTGATTTTAAACCTGACTTTGTGGTCTCTGATGGTTATGTCTGCATACCATGGATCTGCGCCTGCGTCTACTAAGCCTAGGAACGGGTACCTCACTACAGTTCTGTCTACTCTCCACTACATGTACAGCTTTGGACTTTGATTTGCATGTTACGGGTACCTGGGCTGGTACCACGAAGATAGATTATAAAAATTCTGTAAACCAGAGAAATGAACAGACAGGGCAACTTTACTTCGTTTTTTCTCAGTCCCACTCATCAGAATGTATTTACAATTCACAATAAACAAAAATTAAAACATTCTTTGTCTTATAGTCCATTTAAGCACTACATGAATGTAAACAATCAACTAAGAAATAATCAGCCATCCTTACTGACATGAATCACACAAACAAATCTTCTAGTGCTATATTCCATTTCCTTTTATAACTTCTGAGGTTATAGCATGCTGCTGTTACAACATATATGTATCTGTAACGTGCATAAGCTTAAAACTTTAAGTTTTATCTCTTTTTCAATACATATATTCTCCTAAACCATTTTTAACATCTTGTAGATAAATTGTTTTCAACTCCTTGTCAGTGCCTTTTGTCTCTTAATATATTTCCAGTTGAGCCAAAAATAAAACGCTAAAATCCCATTAAATGGGAAGACGTTTATCGTGGTACCATTTTGTTCGAATTGCAGTACACGTGACCCAGTAATTTTAGTTAACATACATATTATAAACATTCTCTATCAACATTCATGTTCTCAACCACTCGCACAATAGTCAAGAAGCTTATACAGTTGACTCTTCAGGGACTGTAGTTAATATACCTGTAAAACAGAGAAATGAACAGACAGGGCAACTTTACTTCTGTTTTTCTCAGTCTTGCTCATCAGAATGAGGGAAATGGACCGTGACGGCGCAAAAGCCTAAAGCGACTGCCGTAAACGCCGTCCCAAGAATGAAGCAAAGCACTCCACTGCCCCCTGCTGGACACCAACAGGAATGTAGTCTCTGTTAATCTGATATCATTTTTTTCACCCTGAAAATACTGTTTATATACAGTTGCCATCGAAATCTTACATGTAAATTACAATAGAAATTTTCACAATTGTGACAACACAATGGTGGCGTTACACATACTTAACCGTAGTGTCCTCTTGTTCTGCAGGGATGGCACATTACTTCTCTGGCGGGGTACTGGCACTTTCCATGACCGGGAGACTTGGTGATCTGATGTAGGCATTTTACTTGGCACATTGTGGGCTTGTGGACTTTTTCTGTTTCCGTGTTTTTGAGGTTACTACACCCATCTCTGCTTTCCCCTCTCTTCTCAGATCGGTTTGCTGTTTCTTGACCACTTCTGACTGTCTCGCCATATTGACTGCATTCTGTAGCATCAAGTCCCTGTCTAGCTGCATTCTCTCGGCTAGCACAGTGTCTCTCAGACCTACCACGAGGTGGTTTCTAATCAGCTCATCGTGAAGTGTCCCGTAGCTGCAGTTCTCAGCAAGAGCGTACAGAGCCGTGATGAAGGAGTCTACAGTCTCATTAGCTGGACTCCTGAATGACTTGAGGAAGTGATTGTTGCACCTGCTTGCACATTCTCTCCGTGTTTTATTTGTTTTTATTGTTGTATCCTGGGGCCTCATCTACAAAGGGTGCGTACGCCCAAAAATGTGGCGTACGCCCAAAAACATGGCGTGCGCCGTTTTCCACGCTCACGTTAAGATGTACAAAGAGTGAAATGACAGTGGAAATGTGCACTCCTCGATGCCAACTCCACAGCTGGCGTACGCACATTTCTAGTGCTTTTGAACCTTTGGCAACACTTAGAGGTGATACTGGGAAAGTGTTAATAATGTGAAAAAGTTAATTCCTCCGAGTGATGTGCACATCAGAGATACACAGACGAAGAATTAACACACCGACACGCCATCCTACAATACCCCCCGTTTACCACAGTTTCATGTACGACAACTGCAATCAGTCATCATCAATCTCATGGTTTGATTTTTGGAAGTGAAAGACTGATTTCGGACTTTAAGCTACATTAAGTTTTTTTTACATTAAGGTCCCGCTGGGACTCTTCCTCCGCCTTTTTTTCCTCCGCTTTGTCGGTGGACAACAGTCTTCCACTTCGCATTCACCTTTGTCGTCATCATCTGATCGTGCAGAGGGGAATCCCAGAGGGAATCTAACTTGAAGGCCGTTTTTATACTAATTTGCATATGCAAATGTGGGCATGGAGAGGGAGGAGTCCGGTACTCCAACAAATGCGGTCAATTCCACGCTGATTGGGATGTACAAAGGAAATGTGCTTGGATTCGGGTGTACGCACAGTTTAATACATCTGGATTTTTTTGTGCATACGGACTTTTCAGGATATAAACGTACGCCAGGTTTTAGTATGAAATCCATGCAAGTCTTTGTACATGAGGCCCCTGGTCTTTTGGGTTGTTATTGTTTTGTTATTTTGTTCTGTTTTCTGCTGCTTTCTGCTAAACCAATTGCCCCCCCAGGGGATAATAAAGATATCTTTGAACTTTGAACTTAGCTAGCTGTACATGCTGGTTAAATCTTGCCCTCTCATGTATTAAATTTTTCCTGGGCACAAAATACTTGTCAAAAGTTTCCTTCACAGTACTGTACTGCTGCCTCGCTGCTTCAGTTAAAACTTGCCCTCTCAGAATGTCGTCTGCTTCGTTGCCCATGCGGTAGATCAAAGCGTTTACCTGGTTAGCGCCTGAGCTAAGGTGCAGGTTGCTACCCATTCTGAATCTCTCAAACCTCCTTATCCAACGTTCCCAGTCCTGGGGCTTGGAAAAGTGGAATGCTTCTGGGGGCTGTATGGTAAATGTTGGTTTGGTTAGCATTAGCTGCTGCTAACGGCGCTTGGTCCAGCTGGGGTGGTGCATTAGCTTTGGCGTTGCCTTCCATCTCATTACTTTATACAAGCTAACTACAACTAACTCACTTGAAGCTCGCTACAAATCTGGCTAAAAAGCTCAATATACATATCCACCACCTAACTAGCCACTTCTAACACCATGTTGCATGTTTTATCAATAAACAGGTGGAGGTTCTCAGAAACGTGTCTTTACTGAACGAATGTACGAGTACAAGCCCCAGACGGGAGAGATTATGTGCCGATGTACACAACCGGTCTACTTCCTGTAGATGCATTTCAGAATAAAGGTCACTCAAACTAAACTAACACCACAGTGCTTACCAAAAATGGACCTTGGACTTTTTTGGGGGGGACTTTCATTTGAAATGCAGTGCACAAGATATAACACACATTAACTGAAATGGACTTTTCCAATGCTTGTCTCTGCCTTTTTCCTTCTTGTCTGTATTATATAATACAAATACATATATAAAAATTCACTTGTGTCCTGTTTAGAAGGAAGTCCACTGATAAGTGACCCCTGACCCCATGACAAGAAGCAACAAAAACTGTTAGAAACATCTGGCATGTATTGAATGAAACCTGGAATAAAAAATCAAAAAGTGAATGCCAAAAATATCTTATTGTCTGAACAAAAGGATTAAAAATATATTAAGTGTAAAAGGAAGGTTACACTAAATACAACCACTTTAGTTTATAAAAGCAGTTTTTTCACTGAAACTTTTGCTTATACTACAGTAAAGTAACAGTTTTTGCTGCTTCTTGTCAACGGGTCAGGGGTCACACTAAATATTTACTTTAACTTTTAGAACCCATTTAGTCCCATTTTGTGTGTCTTTTAAAGCTGTGCACACATTTCCTGTATATTCTTGTTGTATCTGAAGAAAAGAGACTGAGAAATTACTTGTGCTCTCAAAATGTTCTCAAACTCTTGAGGACTGGTTTTTCTATCAGGACAATGCTCCTTGCCTCAGCTAGGTCAATAAAGGTGTGGATGACGGACCACCAGATGAAGACCCTGTGATGCCCAGCAGAATCTTCCGACCTGAACCCACTTTGAAAACTTCTGTAGGAATAGTCACGAGCCAAGGAACATTGCTGAGCTTCTTGAATTTCTATGCCAGGAGCTGCATAAACAGCAATGGTAGAGAGCCAAAACACGTGAAGCTGTCATTGAAAATCAGGGTTATTCCGCCAAATATTTATTTGAGAACTGAAAACACCTACATTTTTTTATCTTGATCATGTGTCATGTTCTGCAAATACATATTCTCAGTAACAATATTATTTGAAATTTGGGAGAGACATTGTCGGTAGTTTAGAGAATTAAACAAAAATGTTCATTTTACTCACACACATACTTATAAATGGTAAAATCAGAGAAAGTGATAATTTTGTAGTGTTCTGTCATTTTTTTCCAGAGCTGTATAATACAGTACTGTGCAAAGGTTTTAGTGTTGTTTTTGCATGCATATTTATTTCTCAGTCTCTTTTCTTCAGATACAACAAGAATATACAGGAAATATGTGCACAGCTTTAAAAGACACACAAAATGGAACATGATGGGTTTTAAAAGTTGAAGTCAATATTTAGTGTGACCCCTGACCCCTTGACAAGAAGCAGCAAAAACTGTTACTTTACTGTAGTATTCAGTAGTTATTTTTGGATTCAAATTACTTTTGTGGTACTAATAGCACTGTTTTTGCTTCTTGTAAGAAGATCGTGGTTTTTATTTTTCTCCTTCTTAAATAAGACATGGATCGGGTGTTTACTATGTAGCATAAGGTGTGCTTGTGTTGGAATTCAACAGACAGGAATGGAATGGCTGTCATATATGCAGACATGCTGATTTCAGAGGAAACTGCAGTGGTCTCTTAATTTTTTTCCATATATATATATATATATATATATATGTATATATATATATATATATATATATATATTAGTGTATAGTAATGTGTGTATATGCGGGTCTGTGTGTGATCATAAACAATATGTTGGGTGTAATGGAAAAGGAGGGGCAGGAAAGACCAGTGATGTCAACGTGGACAAAGAGGAGGGAGGACTGCTTCCTTTTTCCTCAGCCCAACCCCCTCCTGGTCTGATCAGTGTAGTGGGGAGAGGGAAACGGCATCAGGAGTAGAGTCTGCTGACGATAACCCAGTTTCTCAGCAGAGACGAGTCAGAGAAAGTACCGGAAACAGACCACATAGAGTGAAATTATGAGTTAAAACAGAGAACGTAATTACAACGAATGGAGAAATAACTAATAGACGGTAAAGGGGTGAGACTATGAGAGACAGAAAGTAAGAATCAGAACGTGTATAGGAACTAATTGTCATCATTGCTTGTAGGACGTTTGGTGGATCCATCACTTGGAATAGCTGAAGACCCACACAGCTGCCATGTACAGTGGATATGGAGGTATGGAGCAGTGTGATGGTGCCAACCTGTATCATTAACTCAGTAACTCTCCTTTGTCAGTCGCATGAACTTGCATTGCAGTGGAAGGGTTCATTCTCCACAAAAAAGTGACTTGTTTTAAAAGTATCTAATTTGTGGAGGATAACACATTTGTAAAGCATCAAACCAGTGGTGACCATGGGTTTAGAACACACTCAAAAATGTTCCACTGTAACAATTCCTTTTATACCTCATTAAACACATTACATTGGCCAAATTTCCCTAGTGTGCTTCAGCACAAGTTTAGTAATTTTATTTTATTAATTATTTTATTAATTTTATTTGTCAAAACTAGTAAAGTTCCCATCAGTATATAGATTAGTCTTCAGTATCAAGTCATTCAATATTACTGTTACTTATAGGTATATATACCTGTGTGTCATTGTAGTCATAGTGCCAGCTGTGAAGGATCATATTACCTATGTGTTTTTCTTCATGTGTAAGTGCAGTGTTGGTCTATTTGATCTGTGGAGTCTGTTGCTGTGACAGACAATATAATTTTTTGTTGAAGTTTTTCCCTTTATGTGGACTATACACTAAATGACAATTAAAATATCAACCCTGCAGACAAACTTCCACTGTCAGGATAAAATCCATTGGATTTTGCTGGATCTGAGCCATGCTTCCTTCATCTGGTTCTTTTAATGTGAGGTGGTCATAAAACTTAGTCCAAGCTATCTTCAGTCACTTTTTTTCCTCAGATCTTGAATTTCCTATAACAAATATGGATCTGAATCAGAAGCTGTTTATTATTATAAATGTTGGTCTTACCTCATGAAAATTTATCAACCAATAGATATGCCAGCTCAGGAACAAATGAGATACCGCAAACCATAATAATACAATAATATATACAATATATAAAATCCCTGATGTTTTTTTTATCCCCAAATATTTGATGTTACCAGAAATCTGAAGAGTATAAGGCTGTTGTAAATGCATGTGTCAGGGTGGAGCCCTATACAGTGATGGCTGAAACTTGCTAAACTAATGCCACTGCTAACTTGCTGACACAATGAAATACAAACTTAATGAAATTAAACCCAACAAAATATTAAAATACACTGCTCAAAAAAATTTGAGGAACACTTTTTAATCAGAGTATAGCAACCTATCAGTCAAACTTCTGGGATATTGATCTGGTCAGTTAAGTAGCA
>JAPTMW010000024.1:29940234-29952359 GCA_029822955.1 Ostorhinchus angustatus | reverse complement strand
GCAATAACTGTGTTCACACCTGCCCAAATAAACCAGCTCAAGGCTAAAACAAAGGCTGCTGGAGTGAAAACACACTTAGACACAGCTGAGGTCCAACTGTTGATGCATGATACTGGGACCCATAATTAATCTGAGTTTCTCGTGATTGTTTAGCTCTAGATACTTTCATGAAAAATTCCCCTTCAGCAGTACTTTCGCTTAAAGTCACACATGAAAACCTTGAAAACATGGCCTCAGCATTGCTGCCAGTCGGGCCAAACACCCACACTAGCTGCTGCTCTGCTTACTATGCATCTGTCTGGCTACAAACTCAGAGGTGGTACAAGCCAGTAACTCAAGCAACAGCTGAGCCAAAGCTGTGGAAAAAGTAGGGTCAGGAACTGACAAACCCCTTTCTGACCTACTAATACAAGACGCAGACACCGGTAGGATGTCAGAGCTGCAATAAACCAGAAAACATGTCTGACTTTGGAGTAGACACAGATATGCTAGAAGTATTTGTGCTGAAACACTTGAGCAGCAATTATATGCTCACATGCATATGTATATACAGCATTTACACACTCACAAGAACCCGATCCACAAGTCATTACCAGCTGTCAGACAATGTCTTGGGCTGGATTATGTCTCATAAAATTTATGAAATCTACAGCTAATGTTTTCTGCTTTTAATAAAACAATTGTTAAAATTTAAGACCAAGTTAACAGTCCGATTTTAGTAGTACTTAAAGAGAAAAGCTGGAAATCACACAGGTTTTGAACAATAATAAAATACTCCCTATTAATTTGTTTGAGCATTGAAAGTGTTGAAATGATAATCAAATGTATAATACATTATTAAATATGTAAGTACATATTTTCATTTTGGGGTTGGTGTTTCCACATTATTGGCAGCATCATTTGCTGTTTGGTTTGTACTTAATCTCAGTGTAATTAGGGGAAATGTAGATTTATTATAAGCAGTTGTTTAGCTGAATTTAGGTCAAGACGGTTGGAAACACAGGATTTTAATGAATTCTGTTTGTTTTCCAGCCCAAATACACACACAAAGCCCTCAGTGCACACCCAGCAGTCTCTAAGGGGAAGCCCCCTTGTGGTGCTAGTATACAGCCATGCCTCACTCCAGACTCTTATCGTGATTGCCGGCAAAAGGTGGCGGGACACTGAGTTCATTCACTCTGTCAGACAGCTTCATAAAGCAGCAGCCGATGGTTCCCAGTGGGGCCCTCATCAGAGGCAGAGAGCAGTGAAGCGCCTCTGGACTTTGCTCTCTGAAGTGACAATAGTTCTCCTGCTGATAGCGGGAGAAAAGGGAGGGTAGAAAAACAAGATGGCCACCAAGCAATAGGCATCTGTTGAATACCTCATACAGAGGTCATCCAGGAAGTAATGAGGTGAAGCATGGCAGTGAAGCCGTAACTGTCAATCAGTTTTGACAGAGTTGGCTTATAATGAGTGTCTATTGTGACTGGTATGCTCCTACATAACTAGGCAGCTTGTTGAAGGTAGACCACTTTTAGCTCTCTCTGCTGTTTCCACTAACCTCGTCCATCCTTCATTTTCTTCCATCTTCATTGAGAACTCGGCAAGTAAGGCAAGCCATGGACCATTTCCCAAGCATAATCCCACATCTGTCTTGCACACATCTTTCTTTGGCATTTAAACTTTCTCTTCTCCTGATCTGTCCTGTTCCCCTTCCACTGTCTCTCCATCTTCCACCCCCCTCTGGTAGCCGTCACAGCCAGTGAACGATTTCCTCTCACTGGGAGGCTCCTGCGAGTCACTGTGGCAGTGTCAAACGAGGCTCCTATTTAAGCTCATTAAATGTTTCCGAGAGAATAGGAAATCAATGGTGCATACCGGTGCGCAAGAACTTTTCTCTTAATTTAATTTCCCCTCCCCCTTAACTGTTTGCACATCTCTTTCTTTCTCTCATCATTCTTGTATGTTCTTTACTTCCACCTTGCCCTTGTCCTTTAAGTGGTGGAGAGATGGTAAGCGGGTAGAAATGGTTGCCTTCAGAAACCATTCCTGACTTGTATTCATGACAGACAGCATATTGTGCGGCTGTCCAGACTTCTTGGTGATGTTTTGCACTCACCACACAGCACAATTGACACTGACCTCGCCCCTGTAGTTTGAGCTTGTGTTATAGGCCATGCTGTTAATGGAACAGGTTTAAACCAGAACAAAATGCTGCAATAAACACAGGGAGAGTAATGGATTGAAATACCCTGTAGTTTAAAAGTCCTCCTATGTGATTGTTGCCTTATTCCCATTTTGACTTCTTCTTCTCTTTTGTCCATCTCTGTCTGTTCCTTGTCAAACTGTTGTGTGTGCACTTGTGTGTGTACAAGTTTGGCAGGGCTTTGTGCTGTTTGAAAGCTATGCCTGGGGGCTGGGCACACACCTTCTCTGGAGCTCCTGTAATTGCTCTTTTGGGGCCTTCTCTCTGGCTATGAGCCCATCTCCATCACTCTCACTCTGTCTTTCTCCTTTGCTCTTTAACCCCTCCCTCCACCCCTCCCCATCTTTCCTCCCTTCATGCCTCATTATGGCTGATCCGCACCTGCTCTTTCTGGGAATTCTTCACACACACACATACATACAGAGATACAACCATACATACATCCATACAGAGCAACTCAGCAGTTTTCTCGGCTGCCTGTTGCTCAAATGGTTTGTTATCTGCTATAAAACCCCATTGCTAATACAGTTTGTCTTAGAAAGGAAGACAGTAGTGTGATCATATATTTCCCTCTGACGGGTGCAAACAGACAGTTTCTCATCTCTGTTATGGCTGTCAGAGCATAATTTTTCATGAAACCCTAGCTCTTCAACCCCATCTCCTGCCTTTGTATATACAACCTTCTTCCACAGCCTCCTACCCACAGATCTGTCTGTTCCATTTCTGTTCCAGCCCTCCCTCTGGCCTGTCACCCAGCAGCCCCACCATGCCTGTTCCCTGGCTAGGGGGCTTACTTTGAAGGATAATGGATGTGGCCAGTTGCAGCTGCTCAGCAGCAGCACACTATCATAGAAGTTATCTAAGGGCCTGAGTGGCCTGTGATGAATGGCTGGGAGCTGTGTATCTCCACCGATCAATAAGCCACTAGCACCCAGATGAGCTAGATACCCCTTTGCTCTCTGCCCCCCCCCCATCCACATATATCTCCCTCTCATAATCTCCCACTATGTTTGTGAACTTTTCCCTCCAATTCATGGCCTGAATTGGGCCATTGATCTTTTATCCTTGGCTTGTTTTAAATAAAGGGCCAGTATCTTCTCTCCACCCAAGCATGCAAGGTTTTTGACAGCAGTTATTGCTACACTGGCGGCCAAGCGCACAAACATTACTTTAGCCTGATCGAAGCCCCGTAATCGGAGAGGTAGAGCAGACAATATGAGGGAAAGTGCATGTAGGGCTGCTACCCCCACTCTGAAGTACCGCTAAGGTTTCCATTGCAAAGCTGATGCAAGCGGAGGTCTCTTGTGGATATACACGCTTGTAATGCAAGCACACACATCATATACACACGACCAGTTTTGCTGCCGGGGCTCATTGAGCACAACTTGTCCCAAAGCCCCTCAGAATGCCCCACCCAATATGAAAGAACCAGGATGTCATCACCCTACCCTCTGCTTTGTTTTCCTGTTGTGCATGCATATATGTGAGGTCTCCCTAGACCACCAAAGTGGATGAATCTGGGTTTATACATCAGTGAAACAGGTGTGTTGCAGCTACTGTATATGTTGGTTTTTGATCTGTTTTTTTTTTTTTTTGGCTTTGCACGGCTGTGCTCTGCTGGCAAGGGATTTGCAATGAAAGAGCCGACTAGAAATCTCTTCCCCTCTTTTTTTTCCTCCCCTTAAGGGATTTTCAGTTGTCTGTATCTTCTCTTCCTCCCCATCTCTCACCTCTCCTCCTACTTCGTTCCTTTCCACTCCCCCTCTAGCTCTGATCTTCCCTCTGATCTGCTGTTGTCTCTGTCACAAAGAGTAGATTCTCAGCCTAGTAATTGCGTGTCTGCTGGCCACCACACCTGTTGCTGTCAGTGCAGCACTGTGGGATGACTGGGAAGCAATGCCCTGTGGCCTTTGTTGGTCTGGTGCTATTGCTGTGGGTGTAAACCACCTTAGTGCCACAGGTGTGATGCTGCAAGTGTGCCCCTGCATGACACAGTCTGCTCTCACATTTGATTGTGTTTATCTCTAACCTTGAGCATCGCCTCCATAGGGTGTGTTTTGTGCAAATACGGGTGTGCCTTCTCATACCTGGTCTGAGCTGATGGTTTACTCTCCCTCCCTAATCCTGTCTGCTTCTCCCCCTCTGCTCTTTCCCCTTTCACAGAGCCCAGGCCCTTAATGAAGCTGGGGGTCAGCGGCAGTGTGTGGCTAATTGGCCAAGTTTGCCCGGGGCTTCGGCTGCCTGTGATTGAAGTGTCCAGTGAGGGTCGACTGTGCAGCAGCCGCTGCACCCTGCTCTGTTCCACTTCAACAGCCAAGACGCTCACTGCACCTCTGTCTGCCTCTCCCTAGTGAGTAGCACCCGAGGTCATTCTATTTTCACTTACACTCCCAATGTTTTGTCCACTTTTCTTCTTATATTATTTTCATACATCCCCGTTTTCAGGTACCCACATTTTTTTGTATCACCTATCCCGCATGTCACACTGTATATCTTCTTAAAAACATTCATTTCTCTTGTGCCTCATTTCTAAGTGTCTGTCTTCACTTTACTTTCTTTTTTCTGCTAGACTTTCATTCCCACACTTGGTCCCAGCATTTTCTCACTTCCTTGGCTTGCACCAGCCTCACACTCTTTCTCCTCACTTGCCACAGTGGGATTCGAGCAATTACCACGGTCCCCTGTTGGCCAGCAGCCAGAAAAAAACAACTTACAGCCCTTATTTCTCTCACGATGAGTCCAACTGTCCCAGCCTTGGCCAAGCACTATCACACTGTTTTGAGCTAACAGGAGGGGTTGGAGGCGATGGCATGGGGGTGCTTCTAATTAGTTCTGCCTCCACTTTCTACTCGTTAAGGCAGTTCTGGCTCCTATTGTTTGGCTGTCAGTACAAAAGCAAAGGTAGCGGGGCAATAGTGAGCTATGGGTAAAGGACTGAGCAGATAGGGGATACAGAGCGGAGGCAAGGGAGTGAAGCAGTGGCTCTGCTATACAGAAGATAGTTGACTGTCTCACCTGGGAGATACACACGCTTCAGGTTCAGCCCCAAGTGCCACAGTACACCAGTGAAAGCACTTTTTGTTATTGTGCTCACAGAAGTGGAACATTGTTGGTTAGAAAATGGTCGACGGTGTGTGTTGGAAAACAATAGTCCAATTATAAGTCAAGTGTTGGCCTACAAGTTAGGATAAGTTAAATTGTGTCAAAACTTTTATTTGCTCATCAGCAGGTTTCTATGTTTGTTTATTAAGAGCTACAAGTCATTAAATGTGCTCTAAAGCACATAAAATGAGTGTTCATCAGCAATTACATATGCTGTAATGCTTTTATATCAACAGCTGTTAAAGCATTTATTGTTCATATATTACACAAAAGTGGGAAACATTACACTATCCATGAATAACTTTGGCAATAAGTGTTAAGGTACACAACATTAACATGACATATTTGTACCCAGTGGTCATCACTTTCTCTTGAACTGTTTCTGTGGTGAAGTCTAAAACCCAAAGCTGCACAAAGCCTCAGGACTTGCTGGTGTTCTTAGTGCTTCACAGTCGTCCATCTGTGGAGGGTTTAACTTGACAGACGACTGTTTTTCTCACTCATCCTTTCCATAATCAGCTGTATGCTTTTGGTCATAACTCTCCTATCACATTTCCTCCAGTAGTGTATGCCTGCCAGCTTGCCCGCTGGTGTTAAGAATAAACAAAATATGGCTCATTTGAAATATAGGCTACCCCAGGTGGTTGTTCTGGCTGTGGTGAATTAATAGAAAACTTGGTAGAAGACATGATTTCACTCAAAGTATGAAAGCTGCACTTGTGACCCAAAAACATAGCATATTAAAAATGCATGACTCTTATTTTTGGAATTTTGTTTGCTGGTTTTGCTGCTTTGTTGTTCTCACACTTCATCTCACATCACAGAAGATGGTGTAAATGTCATGGTAATCACATGCTTTTTGGTATCCATGAGGATTAGGGAGTGTCACTCATGTTTTCTGTGTGGCTTTGCCTTGGCAAAACCCTAGAGCAAAGCAGCACTTGGTGATGAATGAATTTCAATGCCCTAGAGCAAAGTGTGTCTTGTTTTTTTTTGCTTTTCTTTTTGGCAGCACTGAAGATGGTGCCTATACTTTTGTTTGCCTTCATACAAAGCTGACCTTTTTGTCTGCTTCATTACTTTTGGATACCTTAGACTTTAATGAAAACAGTCAGAGAAAACCTGTGAGTCCCGTGTGGAATATTTATATTTATTCTGCCTTTTTAAATGTGGTCCTTTGAAAACAAAAAGTAAATAAACAGGGCCACTTAACGGATAGTAATACTATTCATTCATACTATCTCAAAGAGGGAAAAAAAAGTTGAATGCTATTGTTTTTTAAAAGAGATTCATATTTGTTTAGGATGTCGGTGGCAGTGGCAACCCTAACTATGGTATTTTTGAAATTGGCTCAGGTTAAGTGGAGAAAGCTGTCGGACCTCAAAAGTCTTCTTTTTTATGATATGCAGAATGAGTCAACATTTAATTATGTATCCCCAGAGATCACAGTGAATAATTAATTTCTCATACCCAACTGATGATCAGAGCTGCAACTAATGATGATTTTAATAATCGATTAATCTGTATATTATTTTGATAACTAATCAATTAATTAGATAAACACAAAGACTGATTTCTCAAAGATCAGTATTTAACCCAAATCAATATAGCCTGCAGATAAGTCACTAATGATTACATCCCCACAATGGCTTTGGGTATAGTTGATGAGCACTTGCCCGCTACCTAGAGTTGTTATGGTTAGAAACTAGCAAGCTATAGTCTTCAACCAGCTCCGGTTATAGGCTATCAAACTAGTGTTGTACGTGTTAGTTCCAGTCAACAACCGGTAACGTTAGTCTGGTGGCCTGATAAACGGAGATGGATGAAAATGGGTTTTTTTTGTAATTATGATGATAGTGTCTAAGTAGCTAGCGAGCTAAAGTAATCACAACACATAGACTATCGTAAGCTAATGTTTACATTACATTCCCAGTGGCCACAGCAGCCCCGTTTGCCCGAAATGTAATGCGCTGTGGGATTTTGGCCATTTTTTTCACCATATTTAAATAAACGGAGCACTATGTTTGGGCCAAACGGGGGTGCTGTGACCACCAGGAGCATAATGTAAATCTAGCTTTAAAAATCTGTCCTGGCATCTGAAGCCTCAGCCAGTGATGCTCTGTGTTTTCCTCCGTTCCATTACACAGTGTGCGGGCAGGCCTCAATACTAACGTGCTCAAGACCTAAGAAATTGACTGCTGAATTCATTGCCAACTCTTTTAAGAATCGATTTGGAACGATTTAATCAATTTGTTGTAACAGCACTACTGATATCTGTAACTTTGAATTTGTCGCAATAGATTATCAAATGACTTGTCTTGTCATCTAATGGCTGTTATGGTGAGGTTATGGTGGAAAAATATGGATGATGGATTGAAAAACATCATTGGCCTGCGGTTTGTGGTGGTTTTTACTTCTGAACCTCAGAGAGCCATTTGTGTTTAGTTTTCTCCACGGTGATAAATGTATAATTCAATTCCAGACATAAAAAATTCATCAACAAATCAAGAAATTGCAGTGCTTGCAAAAATGTACACCTTCAGAATGTGTGAAAGTAACTAAAATGCTCCAAGTCCCCTCCATACTTACCTGTCACATAGTAAACATAATCACCACAGGCTAACGCAGCTATGAGGTCCACATTACTGGCCTGTTTGGTTTTGCTCATTGAACACTGCAAATACCACATCCTTGCAGTACCAAAATAATACAAAACACCTTGTTCCTGACTCATCACTCCTTCCCCTCCTCCAAATTCCCCCAACTCTAACACAGAATGCAGCCCTCCAGTTTTCCATCGCCCCCTGTGAATATCCAAGCTGTCGAGGCCGACTGGGCTGAACGTTTCCTTGCCAGGGCACAGTTGGAACAGATCCGGCCTCCGGGCCACATATACTACTCTCCTCCAGCCCCTGCAAACAAGGCCTGCCCTACGCAGCTGTCATCTAAATGCTAAAGCACTTCGGATCACCACAGTAGGTTCCTTTTGTTCATGCTTAATAATTTCTTTTAGACTGCTTGTCCTTGTATAACATGATAACTTTATATGCTTGATAGTTTGCTGAGCTTGACCTGCTGTTTGAGCAGATTGTGTGATTAATTTTTCATTGAATGATCAACAGGAAAAATGTATTTACTTACTTATGAAGTTATTTACTTTCAAATTTAGTTATTTAACAAGATGCTCCTTTTCAAAAATCTAACTGTGACTGATGCAGGTGCATTTTGATGGGTCCCTGCTTTGTAATTATTATGAGCTTTTTCAGACAAAGTTTTCCAAGTGACCAAGTGATGTAATAGTTATCTTTTAAATGATGCTATAAGACCTGTCTGATGAGTTATGCACCCTTGGGGGCTGAGGAATGTGGCCGTCAGGCTTTATGGGAACATAAGCTAAACAGCCAGACCCACTTTAAGGGGAGGCATGTTGAGAGACAGACTCCAGATGAGCCTTTCAAACAGTTTCATGTCAAATCCACAGACATACAAATCTCCACAATGATCTGCCAAGTTTCTGCACAATTCACTGGAGCAGGAATAGCTAAATTTCACACCCCCATTCCACGTCCTCACTCCCCTCTTTTCGACAATCACTGGATGCCGCTTTGCAGCAGTGGGTGATGAGAAACATCTGTGAAAGTCTGTGTGTATGGATGAGTTAGTTGGTTCACCAGATAAAGACTATGGCTTTTTAAGTATTATTTTTAATTTAAATGTTATTTTTAATTTTCGTTTTGAGGCATCAGAGGACTCTGTTACTTTAACATATCTGAACGAATTGTGAGTTGAGATCCAACATATGAACTGTTATAATAGTTAAAAGATTCAAGTGCTGATGTTTTTTGATTCTTCAACTCTGTTAGCAGCAAGGGGTTAAGGAAAAAAATAACGCATTTCCTTTGCATGTAAATTGCTTCCTGTGGCTGGCAAAGGGGAAGTAAAGGAAGTCCTATTGGCTTAATTTTATATTTTTACTCAGTTTTGTTTGCACCAACACTGTTGTTTTTGCATGCTGACTAGTTTATATTGTCAGGAAAAAAGTGTGAGCAAATGATTCAGCAGGTCCTCTGGATGCTCCTCAGCAGCTGCCAAAGATGTGACTGCTCAGAGTCACTGAAGTCTCTTTTATTTGGGTGTGCTGAGCAATATAAATAATGAAATGGAGCCAGTAATTGGTGGTTCTTGGTAATTAGGACCAAGCTGTCAGCTAGCAAAGTTGCTTCAGTCTGATGGCACTGCAGCTAGGGCAGTAATTACTATTATCTATGGGGGTTGTTGACATAACAGTAATCCCATTCTTAACCAGGATAGCAGGGCTTATGTTTACTGTCCCCATTTTTACCCACAATAATGCCAAGGACATAAATCTTTTGGTATTTGTGTTAATGTCCATCAAGTAGGGAACAATAAAACATTAATGTTAAAGGAGAAGAGTGCCCCTAGTGCTGATTTATCTGCTTGCTGAGTATGTGAAGAACTTGTCCATATTTTCATTAGTCAAACAGTTTGACTTTTTCCCTGCGAGCAGCGTGACACTCAACCATAAACCGCATTATCAACCATCTCAGCAGGTTTTCTAATACCCCTGTAAGCCTGTCATTTCATTCATGGATACTGGTGGGGTTATTCTGGGCCTGGAGCATATCTGCCCGTCTGTCTCTACTCCTCAGTGTGAGAGATTGGATTCCCCAACTCCCCTCCAGTTCAGTCTTGGTGCGCACACACAGACTCACATACATTCAAGTACATATGTTCAGAGTGTTTGCTCATCTCTTGTAAGATCACCATAGCATAAATAGCTGCACGGACCAGGTGATAGATGGGATGGGGTAGGATATATCACTGTATACCACTGTCTGCACTGGTGAGGTGATGATTCCTGGTATTTGATTGTAATATGCCCCCACTAAAGTGAAATTCTGTTCATCCCAGCTCATGACTTTAAAGCACAGTATTTGCCCCATGAGATGAAGAAAATGAATGGCCTCAAAACCAGAGCACCCAGGTGACATTTCCTCTTTCTGCTATCATGCAAAGTAATGAACCTTGCTGGAGAGTTGCTTGACTTTATGCAAGAAAGTGTGAAGTCTGATTATGGGGTGAGTTAAAAGGGGCAGCTTAGGGATGTGAAGGCGGGTAAAGGGTTGGCAGGATACTGTTTTCACAACATGCAAATTGCATTGGTTCTGAATTAAACATGTGGCACCTCATTGCTTGAGGTGTGATGGACATTCAAACATATTGCAAGAGAGAAAATGGCTTTTTAAATAGGCTATTTATGGCGAAGATATTGTATTCATTTGATTATAATAAAACATCCATTACACTCTGAGTGAATGGCACGGGGAGGTGAGACCAGCAGAGTGCAGCTCAATGCAATAACAACTGCGCGTCAGCTCTAAATGAGCCAAGGAATAGAGCAGGTTCCTGTAGATATTAGTTTGCTTTGTAGGGGTGCTCAGATCTGGTGATATGCTTTGTGAGGAGTAATAAAGAAATATATCTGTTTTTATTGTGCCTTGGCGACAGAGTTATGTTTAGAGCTAGTATAAAGAGCTGGAACATGGCGTAAAATGATATTATGGCCCATTAGGTGGGGGCCCGAGCTAAGCGTTGCTAGCGGTAACCGAGGACTGGGGGTAATGGGGCCGTGGCGTATTGTCTGTGATCTGCTCTTTCACTTCTCGCTGATTGAATCGTCTATATCACTGGTACTCCATCTCCTGGGGAACCGGAGTAGACGAGGTGATTTTGGCTGAAGACATCACTCTGTCAAACCTGGAAGATAAGAGAATAGGGTGGTGCAGAGGGAAGGGGTGCATTTTAAAATGTAAAGGAAAGGTAATGTTCAGGTCATACAGAAGTTGCAGCTAGATAAAAAAAATCTTTTTATTCTGTATTTCTGATGCAAGGCTGGGACTTTAGAAAAAAAATCTTGTTTCACGTCATCTCAGTCTGCTTTTACTACTGCACAGCCTTAATCAGTGCTCTCAGGGTTTTCAGGCTCCAGACCGTATATCTCTCTGGTCTGGATCTCTACTGAGCTGACCCTCAACTCCCAAGTGAATACCAATGGGAGGATCATATTAAGTACTATTCACTCTGGCAGAACCTTTAATGCGCCCTTCCCTCATGATACTCTCATTCTGCATACTGTAAGAAGAGCTCTGCAATGGTTAAGAGCTAATAAATTAGCATACATGGCTATTTAGGAGTCTCCTGTGTGTCTGTTCGGAGATCTTGTCTGTAAACTCGGCTTCACCTTGTCAACCCTCCACCCTTCCAGTTGTGTGGTGAATAGGCAAGGTATTGTGTGGAGCGGCATAGTTTATCTGCTCTCCTGCACAGCCAGCATGGGGGCTCAGGAAGTAATCTGAACCAAGCAGGCAAAGAATTTCAGGCATCCTGAATGGAACCAGATGTGTGTTTTTGTTCGCTCAATCTCACAATGTGTGCACACAATGTAATGTTGCACGTTAAGAAACTCAGACATATACGAGTGTGCCTCTGGTGCATATTTGCACTTACACACAATCACAAAAAGCCCATGGGGCAGGCTGGCTTTCATAACGCAACTAGATGATATGATAAGGAAATGGGCTCTACCAGAGATGACCACTGTAGCCTTGTTTATGTTTGCAGCCTCCCTTCACGCCCCCTAACTTAGTTTATTTCTCAGATTGCATTTCCGGAAGGCACATGGGGGGCCTCTAAAAATGGAACTAATCTTGAATATTATAGTTAGAACTGTAATTTTGACTTTGATTTGTGTTTGATAGTTAATGGTAAAAATAGTCCATTGTGTAAATGGCTCATGTCTTGTTTCTTTGGATAG
>JAPTMW010000024.1:29907783-29925422 GCA_029822955.1 Ostorhinchus angustatus | reverse complement strand
ACTAAATGCTTGTGGTAAAGTTGTTTGCTTTTGTGTAATGTTACCTTTTACCTCTGGCTGCGATGTGGCTGGTCTTGTTGCAGTTTGGCTCTCAGCATTCTGTTTGGGCACGCGTTGATTCAGCTCAGACAGGGGGCTAATAACAGCATGAACATACACGTGGAAAGCTTTTAATGCGTACAGATAACACACCAATTAAAAGTGGTGTGTATATTTACGCGAGTCATGATATCACGTTGCCAGGTGATTGAACAGGTTCATAGTGTTGCCATCTGACGTGCAAACTGTATCTGTGCAAATTTAGCAAATTACTGTAGTTTGCACTTTGCCATTTGGGGAAAAGCCAAACCAGTTCCATATGATGGAAGTGGAGTTCTTTTTCAGAAGCAGCTCGTTTGTTTCGCTGTCAGCCATGACTCCCGTTACACAATGTGAAATCCATGTGACGTGGACATGAACTGATGTGATGCATTTGTGCGTCAGCTTTGAACTTCATCCAGAGCCCTTGAATACTCTACAAGTCTGACTGCATCATATTATAGACGATTCCACGATCTCTCTGCTTTGTCGGATCGTTGATACTTTCTAATCCTTCATGATCTAATATCATATCGCACACCCATAGCCTAGCAACATAAATGCTGAACGACCCAAATGCTACTCTGTAAAATATCCTCATTATACCGGTGCTCAGCCCATTTGAAATGAACATTAACAGAGAGGTTTTTATTTAATGACACCATCTGTACTATCCCTCTCAAAAGCAGATCGTAGGACAAATTAAAATCAATTATCAATGACCGTATTGTAAATAGGATCCCACATTGGTGCCTGACTGTACATCCTTTTTTTATTGGGGGAGGGGTGCACATTTGGAACAGATCAGATTATCATTACAAGCACTTGGGCTCTCTGCTGCATTTGATGGACACTGTTTACAAGTGCCAAGGAAGCACAAAGTTATTACAAATAAAAGTAACAACTTTGATACTGTTTTGTAAATGTGTGAGTATGAATTATTGATATACGCAATGTATTGAAATAGATTAAAATGCTGCACTCTATACCTAACATACTCCTTGGTGTTTTGCTTCTTTTGTGACTGTTCCCAAATGAATTTTTCTGTAGATTTAACCTGTCTTAAGGGATTTATCACCATTTATTATAATATTATTCTCTGTATTTTGCATTTTTTTCCCCGTGAAAATGACATATTCTCCTATATTTAATTCACTGATCATGTAGACGATCGTAAAACATCAGAGTAAATTCAAAGGTTATTAAATCAAAAACAGACAAAAACTGAAGAAATAGTGACTTTTTCAGCAAAGATATCAGTAACTGAATGTGAAAACATCTATCTCCATCCACTGTCATTGATCCAACTCCATGAGTTTTACTGGTGAATCAATGTTGTAGAAGATGACGATGTTTCCACGTTCACTACGGAGCCTCTGAACGTCCAAATGGGTCATATCTGATGACTATGTAAAGATGACAAACTGTATTTAACATCAATTATTTACATGTATTGATAGAATTAGTGGGTCAACAGGTAAAAAGTTTAGATCAGTAGATGATTTTGGTTGACAGTGACTGTTTGGGTCTATATGGGTTAAAAGATAAGTCACTATTGAAACTAAACATCTGACTTAAGTCACATATTTTCTCTGTAAAATATATATATTTAAATAGACTGTTTTGTTCCCAAAGAATGTTATATGTATTTTGGGTTGTATGAAAAATTGATAAGATTGATTTTTTTTTTTGTTGTTTCTACTGCTTTTGAAAATGTATTTCCCTGTGCTGTGAACATTTTAACTGCCAAGGCACAGCACATAAGGCCACAGACCTATATTCTGATTTAATCACGAGCATTAACTCTTCTAATGTTTTATTAATATGACCTAAATGTGTTACTCATCACAGCCATTAACAATGAAATGAAAGTATTCCCACCTTTGAGTAGAGCCATCAGTTCTGGTTGAAATCAAACCTCACTATGGTGAAAGTCACCTGTGCAGCGCTGACATTAGGGGTAAATACATCATGTCCTGACAGACGCACTCAATGCAGGGCTTGAGCAGTGGCATCTGTGGGCATGACCGGGCACACTGATTCCACGGTGTGATTGCGAATGGTGACACTGTATGTGGTGTTTTGAAATTAATGTGGCTGCGATCAATATCGGACGACTTTCAAGCAGCTCAATTTTACACTTGCTGCAGGGAACAGATGGTACTTGCTGATAATGTTGCTGGAGGTGGATCCATGGCAGAGAAGATGCAGAGGGGAGACCAGATCTACTGGCGCACAGAAGCAGGAGAAAGGAGGTTAAGGCGCTGTGTAATACTTACTCACATTACCTGCATGGCTGAATAATTCCCTAATCAGATTTATGTAATGAATAGTTAATTGCACATCAGTTCCAACTGTCTATATACACAGCATATGACCCCCCTCAAAGCTCTAGTTTCATTTACTCACAAACAGCACCCGCACAGTTGATGTTTAAAAT
The DNA here is from genome assembly GCA_029822955.1 of Ostorhinchus angustatus. Taxonomy (NCBI): domain Eukaryota; kingdom Metazoa; phylum Chordata; class Actinopteri; order Kurtiformes; family Apogonidae; genus Ostorhinchus; species Ostorhinchus angustatus. Next base: position 29,922,904 of record JAPTMW010000024.1, on the reverse strand, counting down.
GATCTCTGTTCATGTGTGCTCTATCATTAACATCATAGCTTTATGTAGCCAGAGGGCACGAATTTGTGTTCACACTGGGTTTGAAGGAACAACATTCTAGTGGCACTCAAATATTAAAATACACCCACAGGCACATAAATGCTCAAACAGCAGTGTGTGTGTGTGTGTGTTACATTGTGTTGCTTTTTAGAGCTGATGGGGATACCTGTTGAAGAATTTCAGGGTGTAGGAACCTGTCTGTCTGGTCTATAATTGATAGGCCCTGGCATTGCATTGATAGGACAGGGTATCTATGTGAAATAGGCTTCTATCTACACCTCGTAAATCTCTCAGTCATGTCAGGTTGAATCTCTTCAAACTTCGTGTCCTGAGGGAATGGGTGAATGAGACAAGCGCCCCGGTGTTGAAAAGCATGTTATTGGAGCCCATTCCTGCTCTGGGATTCCTTTTGGGCCCCTGTGATTACATTGCCACAGTCAGGCTGTGTTTGTGTGCATGCCTGTCACCAAGTGTGTGCGTTGGAGTATGTACTCCACCAAGTTTGCTGTGTGTCTGCTGTTACTTGTGTGTGACTCACTTTGAGCTGAAAGCAGGACTGAAGGGATCAGAATTCCTACAAGAAGTCTGGGCACATCTGGTTGTGATTGGCAGGAGAAAAAAGGGTCCTTGTGTTCTGGGAACTGGCAGCAGACGCCTGACCCAACCCAATGTAACCCAGCCCAGTACAGTACAGAACCAGCCAACATGGGAAAAAAATACCAACGGCACTGCTCCCCATTCATGAACCCTCCCTACTTATCCTGACTGTCGGCCAATTCTCATAATCCCACAGCAAAGCCCCTGGCAGCATTTTTTTCGTAAACAGTGTTCAGTGCTCTTCCATTCCTTCCATTTCAATATGAGAACGTAGATGCCATAAGCCAGGTAGACCCAGGGCTCCATTACTTTTGGCTGAGACTCTTGTGTCTGGGATAATGATGCCCCTGGGGGTAAGTATGTGTCTGAATGTCTGTTTGCTCATCTTGCCACCTTAGTTGAAGTGGGAGGAGGAAAAATTGCAATGGGCAGACGGTATATTGAAAGGCAATTCATGGTGGCTGCTAAAATGGGTTATTCCTCCATCTGTTTAGTTTCAAGTAAAAGGTGGAGAGGTCTCCATGTAGAATGTGTGTAAAGAATGGCAATCCGCAGATTGAGCATGACAGAAAAGACGGCTCCTCCCCCTTCACCGAAGCGTAACTGAGAACAGTGGCAATTAAAAAGTGATGCCAGCATTTAAAGCAGCTGCCTCAAGCCATTGTTTTTCCTGCCTACTCTCATCATGCTCATTATTTGGACCGGCGTTTTACCTGGGCCAAGTCAGCGTGGTGCTGCTTTAGGAGATAGTCTGGCTGGCTTCTCCCTGGTGGCTTCAGCTGAAAACAAGCCCTATCACCTCAGTGAATCCAGCTCTAATTCAAATGGAGCATATGCATTTAGCCCTCTGAACCTCCAGTCCTCTGTTTGGACACAAAGACACTTGAAACTCCAGCTTCTGCTACAGAGAGAGTATCATGGCTTCTGTTATTGTGCCTTTAGTGCTGCAGGGACTGTTTGCCATCCTTATTAAGCAGGCTGACTGGTGACTGGGCAACAAGCCTGGGTGTGTGGGTATTCTCTACGTATGTGACACTGCTCAGTTTGGGATGTGCGTGTGTGCGTGTGTGTGTGTGTGTGTAGGCACACAGGATGCCTGAGGCGGATCACTGAAGCCAGAGCAGTACTGGTGTTTCCACACATGCCACAGATCCAGTGACCCTCACCAGCATAATGACTGTGAGGTTAATTCCCCGGGAGTGGCCCGGCACTCAGAGGGAAGAGATGAGAAGAAACGTGGCGAGGAGGGCGATACAGCAGGCCTTGGCTATACAGTGTTCTGCAGCTCTTATTCATCCATGTAACACAGAGTGATCTGTTTCTACTCCATCCTTTCTGATGGGATTTTGCAAGCTGCCAATAATCCACTGGCATTGCAAGGAGCATCTCTCACCCTCCCTCTCCCTGTCTCTCTGTTTCTCATTCTCATGGATTTCTAAAGCTAAAAATAATTTCACCACAAATGGGTAAAAAAAAACTCTGAGGGGAGGGGTTGTTTTTTTTTTTATCCCTAAATCATGGCTGAAATATTTGAGGGAGATTTTTTTTTTGCTTGCACAGAGCAAGAAGTGGAATTTCAGTGACAATCTCCTACTCCATCTCCGAAACACTGTAAGACGAGGCAGAAATGTCCATTTCCCTGCTGTATTAAGTGATTTGCGGGGCAGAATTGTTCATGGGGAGCACATGAGAAATCATCCATTTGCATGACATTTTCGTCCTCAAGATGGAGAGAGATGTTAAGTACCATTACTGGTTTCCTCTAGACACTGTCAGGAAAATTGTTCTCATAAACAATGTTTTGGAATGAAACTGCAGTTACACTGTGTATAGCATTGTTCCTGGATAATACCTCCAAGGCCCGTTTGCCCGGCTTGTATCTTAGTGTGTTTACTTTCTGTCGCTGTAAATCATTAGTGCTGCATGGCTGTGCAAACCCTGTCCGTTAGTATTCAAAGTGCACTGTAATGAGATGGAAAAAGGAGAAATTGAAGGCAGTGTGAAAACTCTCTGCTGGATTTGGCCTTTTCTGATTTTCTACAACTCTCTCCTATTCCCAGTTCCTTCGTGGTGCTGTTGCAGTTCGTGTTTTGTGCTATTTGTGTTGTATATTGATGAGAGCACTGCCAGTTCGACTGTTATCAGGAGAGAGAAAGAATGTGCGTACATTGGTAAGCATGTGTGTAGAGAACCATGGCTGCACTCTCCGTTGTTACATAATGATGAGATATTGAGTGTGTGACCTGGTACCACTTTATCTCGCCCTGCACAGATTGCATTCCATAATCTAATGAGACAGATATTCTTTAATGGAATCCTGGACAGGGTCATGATTGCTGTGATAAAACTTAAGGTCACACTTCACATTATACACTGCTGGGTCCGTATACATGTTTAATAAACAAGGTTGTTATTGCCAGGCAGAAAGTAGTGTAATAATGTGTCTGATCATATTATTTCTCCGCTTAATAAATAATTTCATTTCAAATAAACTGAAGTTATGAGTATCGTCGTGCTGTTGAAGTGCAAGGACAGAAACCCTGTCTGTATACATTTGCTGGTAAATCAGTGCTATGAATGCCGTAAATAAAAAATGCATACGCATAACACGATCAACTAAGGAGACGAAACAGTTGTTAAATTACCCATTATTTGTTAAATTACTCATCACTTACTCATTGAAGCTGGTCATCCAAACAACTCTGGAGCTGTCTGGGGTCATGCAACTTGAAACACAGCCTTGAAGTACTCAGACAATGAGCAAGCAGGTTGTGTTTTTACACTGTGGATAACAAAAACTGTGCAGCAGGAACAATCTTTTGGATTTTGTTTGTAGTTGTGTGCCTGAAGATGAAAAGATTTATTTCTAAAACACAGTTTTTCTTGGGCCGTTGTCACCATCTGAGATTCTCACCCCCACCCACCCAAACAGTATAAAATTAGATATTTCTCCTTAACAAAATTTTTTGTCTGCCTGCCCATATTACTCCTAAAAAACCTGTTTACGTCAATAGTGTGTATGAGGGAAGTTTAATTTTCTAATTACCGTAAGTTTAATGCATTGTTTGGGTGGACAGCTCAGCTACATTGTGCAAAATTTTTGACGTGGATTAATGACAACAGAATGAAAGTGGCGGTTGCAGAGCAGAGATAAACAAGGTTGGAATGTAGAAGCAAACAATATCGTAAGTAAAGTAAATGCAAGCACAACTGCTGCATCACTTCAGAATATATATTTTACAAAGGATCAACAGTGAGACAGAGATGCTGTGACAACAATACCATCAAGCGAAAAAAATGTTTCCGGCAGACGGTTAATCATCTTAATTTATGATCAACAATATAAACAATGGGCCTTAATTATGTCTGACTGAAAATAGATGGAGACAAACCATGTGAGCAATACAGCTGGAGAGAGACAAGAATGATTGCAGGAGGAGAATTACCATGGAGATTTGCCTTGCATCCCTTTGGTAGTCTTGCCATTGGAGTGATGCTTTTGGTTTCTGCTTAACAGGGTTGATGCTGAGGGGAGAGAAAGTTTTGGTTTCAGTGTCTGGAGTTCGAAGCCACTCATACATCCTGATCTCCTCTGTTTCCATCTTTCCCTGTCCCTTGTTTTTGTCTGTAGTTCTCTTTGTCCCTGACGCTCATGCCTCCAGTTGCTGGAGGGTTTATGTGCTTCATGCCATAGAGAGAACCCAGCTGCACAGATGTGTTGCCTGGCTTGCAGTTTTTAGCATTTGCCTGGAGCAGCCCACCCCTCCAGGACCACCGGCCCTGATGAAGAGCTGTAGAGGCTCCAGTTGGCAGCTTCTCATTCGACATGGGGCTTCTGTCCCCAGACATCTTCCCCCTCCCTTCCTTTCTCTTTTTCCTTTGAAACAAGGAAAGCTGCCAGGAGGGGGAATCCATCATTGCTTTGGCCCAGGGCGCTACGTTTAACGTTAGCACCCACATGGAAAAACGTGCACAGCACAACAAGAGTGTGGTGATTTAGGGACCGTCTCTTTTTCCCCACCATCCAATGAAAAACTAGGAGAGAAGTACACAGCCCACCCTTTCACTCTGATTATCCATCACCCCGGAGCTTGTTGAAAAATCATTTACTGTACGGGACGGTGATTGACGACACAAAAACGCAGTCTGCATGCTTGTCTCATCAGTCCACCCGCACAGACGTAATACTGTGCCTTAGAGGACACACCGATGAACACATTCCCAACACAATTTGAAATTGTTTCTAGAGATGTGACACTTAAAGTTCAAAAGAGGCTGGGGGGCTGTAGCAGGCCGAAAACATCACAGTTCTCGATAGCTAACTCCCCCGGAGAAATGTTTTTCCTGTCACTTTTTGATTCTCTCTCAAAAGTCCTCACCTAACACTGTGGAACAGTTGACCTGCTTGGTTCAGTCTGTAGCATCCATCACAGGAAAAGAAATGAGACCAAAGTCAATGATAAATGGTTTCTTTTTTCTATTTTTCTGAAGTGAAAGCCATACAAACCAATGCTCTGGACCTAATATTGTGGAGCGACGTAGTTGAGAGAAAAAGGTTTCTGTCTGTAAATTGGAATATTGTGGGAGACCTGGGTGTGGAGCGTGTACCTCTAATCTGACCTTGGGAGTATGCTTGTGCTTGCTGTAACGTTTACTGTTGGGTTTATAGAATGTTATGGGGATTAAGTGGAAACTTCTGGAGAATCCTTTATAATCCACCGTTCCTCCTGATCAAAGGCAGCCAGATAGCTCAGAGTTGAAGTTGCTTTCCTCACTACTCTTTCTTTTTCCATCACTGCTGCACCGTAGATACTTTCGAATATGCACTTTGCCCCATCCTTGTCTGATAGATTGAATATATTGTTCTGAAAAAGAGGGGTAAGATAGGGCAAGAAAAATTGGACTGGGAATATCTTTTGTGTGCTGGGCAGTCTCTTGCAAGTGTAATTGGTTGGAATGGAGAATTGAAAGAATCCATGGTCAGTCATGCATCTGGGTTAGAAATGTGCAGAGGTAATTGACTTCAGGACTTTAACGTCTCTTTTCTCACTGTGATGATGTCTCCTAAATTGTCCCTAACTATTTTTTTTCTCCTCTCATTGGGCACAGACACCCAATTCACTGTAATTTATGAAATTCACCAATTATTATGATGACTTTTGTTCTCACAACTCATCATTTGTGGACTTTATCTGCCCTTTTACACAATTTTTTTTAGGTCAGGAGGCCATGTGGTTACACTGGTGGCTGCACTTTAATTGATTAATTAAGTGGTGTATATGACAAGGTTTAATTAGGGAGCCTGTATAATGACTTTGTTATTTTCCAGAAAGCCCCAAAGTAACCCGGTTTTCTATCTTTAACGGATTAAATAACAATGGACACATGCATTTGCTCTGATGTTTCCGTTGGATAACTCACATATTACATGAGCAGAAGGTACTGCATTTCAATCAACATTCTCCAAAAGCTCAGACTTGCTTGATGCAAACCTCGAATGCTGCACGCTGTGACTGCCAGCAAGAAAAACAATAACAGTAGTATCTGTTGTGGATGAGGGAGGCCCTGTAGCCCACTCATTGTGATATGCTATCTTAGATGTGATACAAGAAGTGCACACATGGGTTTATTGAGTCTTTGTGGAAACTCTCCAGAAAAGGAAGTCACAAGTCTATGAGGTATTTGCATAGCTTGGCTGAAAGTATGTCAAAGAAGACATTTCCGAGAAGGATATCTCATTGTTTTTGTTTAAAAAAACAAACAAATAAAAAAAAACCTAATGATACCAGTGGGGACTTTGAATGTCAGTGTGTGGGGAATCAACTGTTGATGCCTACAAGGTAATAAGAGTTTCTTTAGAAAGAAATTGTTGGATTTATGCCAGTACCTTGCTTTTATCTTCAGTCTGATTGCAGTGCACATCATTGAATAAATACAGTATACCAAAACTCTCTCTTCCATCAAATTTGCCCTCAGTTGCCCTAATGTATTTTTGATGATGTCGACCTAATGGATGATATTTTACCTTAAAACACTCCTACCCTTTTTGAGTCACAGGAGACGAGTAGTAATTGATATGGATTTTAATTTGTCAGTCCCATCCTCTTAACATGCATTAAAAGTGCTGAAGTGGAATGGTCTATGGAAGCTGTCATTGCCCTTTTCACAGCAGTGACAGCACTTTTAGGTCTGCTGGACTTTTTTTTTTTTTTCTTTTCTGCTCTATAATAGAATTTCTTCTGCGCTATCTGCTCTAACAGGTCAGCTGGAGCCCTCACCATATTAAACGATACAGCAGTAGACCACTGTGAAATAAACATGAGGCTTCTTTAGGCACAGTCTGTTTGGAGTGATTAGTTTGTACGAGAAATCAAGGCGATGAGTATCCGCTCATCTGTAAAACCCTGTAGACTCAACAATTTACCCCTCCTTGAGCAGTTTAGCCAAACAGAGGCGATTAATCCCTCCTCAGATTTCCCAGAAACCTTTAATTTTCTAACCTTAAATTTGTTTTTGACTCTGTTCTCCTCTGAGGACATTTTCCCGTCTTTCTTCTTGTTCATTGACTAACATGAGGACACCCTGCATGCACTAAACCCCATGGAGGCCCCGAAAACAAAACATACAGTCATACTTCTATCTTTGATTATTCCCTCTGCCAAGGTTGATTGACTTTGATTACTTGTAGCCTTCATCCCCTGCCTCTAAGGGGAACTTAAGCAAAGTTTTCCCAGTTGTTTTCCAGAAGTATGAATTAAAAGGCAAAGGAGTAAACTTGTCTGTCTTGTGTTATCTCAGCATTTCTGCAGCAGTAGTTCTTCCAGGCAGCCATGACAGAATATTGATGGGCCTCTTTTTTTTTTCAGGCTCCTCAATTTTGCTAAACCATCTTTCCCCCCCATCCCACACCTCCCCTATGCCATCCCAGCCCGCATACCCATCTCTCCCTAGGACAAAGAGTTCAAACCCCAGGCAGAGAGGAGCTGTCTGGCCCACTGTCAGCTGCCCTCCTCTCCTGAGACTGCAGAGTTCAGATGTTAGACGGGGTGATTGAAAATAAAACCAAACTCAAACAGAGGCATACTGCTTTTCTGTGTGTGCGAGCTGTTAACATAAGTGAGTGGCTGTCATGCATTTTGTTAGCATCAACACTTTTCTTTGGGTAGCCCTGCGGAGAGGAATTGCTTGTCGCAAGGAGGAGATAGTTGTCAGGGCCATGTTCCTGCCCCGAGGGTGGAGACAAGCTGAAGCCCTTCTGCCTGCCTGCTTCATTTCTAAAAGATGCAGGGGGCTGTGACGGTAAGGGGGCAGCCTCTGGAGCAGACTGGTTCCTGCAGATCTGAGTGACGAAGTGGAAAAAAGCCACTTTTATCAAAGCTTCACTTCAGACAGCACTCTCTGACTTGTCATTTTTACAGACGACCCCATTGGCCTGGGGAGGGAAAAGTGACCACATCAGTGTTCAGAGGCAGGAGAGTTAACAGGCCAGGCGAAAAGGGGAGAGCGTGCACATGAGATGTCTTAGTTAGCAGGTGCAACTAAATGGGGCTTCTTTGTGTTCCTTTGTGCATGATGGGGATTTGAAGGCGAAATCAATAATATTAAAGCCTGGTTTCTTTACCTTCTAAATCTAAATCTTCTTCATTCGTATTATATCCCATTTCTCCGCAACTGTCTCATTACTAGTGATTCTTCTAATTCTCCTTAATTTTACATATTTCTGTCACGCCAAGCATCCTTGTCTTCAATACCCCCACTTGCTTTGATGCCCCTCCCAATTTTTTTTTTTTTTTTATCTCTTCCCTGCCTCATTGCCTCAGGCCCCATCTGTCTGAACTCTGTCCATTTCCACTGTTGACCTCATAAAGACGGAAGTAAGAGGATTCCACTCTCTACGGTGTCAAACAAAATCACACTGCAACCCTATATAGGATAAAAAGCTTAGATATTAAACATATTACTGCTTTAAAAATACTGCATGTGATGTCCACCCTGTGGTTGTAAGCTTTTCCTTGATTTATGCTTTCCTATAGCATGTCAGTGTGGCTTTCCTCTTAAAAAAGAGAAAAGCTCATGTGTCTCTGTCACCGAGGAGTCTGTCAGATCATTTATTTATTCATGAGGAAGCACAGTATTATAGATAAAATAATAATAATAAAAAAAAAAAACCCTTCACATGGATAAATGTGTCCTGCAAATGTGTGTGTGAGATGGTTTTTCTGCCAAGAGGCTGATGTGTTCTGTTGGTGTTGTTTTCCGATATAGCAATTTAATGAAAAACTGAAAAGACCAGACCGGTAATCCCTGACAACAGCCACGCAATCCCTGATTTGTGATGTTGAGCATGCTGCATTGTAAACAAATCCAGACAGCATACCAAGGCTGCAAACATCGAAAAGATCTATTAAGCCCTGCAAGGTCATTGCCCTTGAGGATGTACTGGCTTCCTCCACTTAAACTGAACAACTGTCCATTTTAACCAAATTGTTGCATGAAAAGAGGAATTTCTGTTTTTGTATGAAATGATGAAATTGATCTGAGGGGTTTGCACTAAAATAATTATGTGCTTTTCTTTTTCTTTCTGTAGACAGAGAAGTGAGACTAAAGGTGTAGTTTGTGCAGAGGAAGAGCATAATAATTCTGATTCTTTTTCTGCTGTCAAGAACTTTGTGTAGCCGCTCAGGATTGGATTTAGCTGAAAACCATTCGTCTCGGCTACTGTGACCCCGAGGTGAACTGTGTCAGAAAAAGAAATTCCTCTTCACCCAAGTGCGCAGTGGAGATTATTTACATCGGCGTTGTCATTACAGGTTTGGTTTGATTTGTTATGTTAATGTTGGTCTCGGCCGAGGAAATATGAGCCAGTCTCATTTCTGCTCATATGTTAAAGAGAGAGTGCATGTGTCCTGACAGAGGAGCCCAGTGTGTCTGTTAGCGGTCTGACACTCTGACTCACTGGGAATCTGATACCCCTAAAGGAATGATTGTGGTTTCTCTGTCTACTTTCCTCCTGCACACACACACACTCAAAATGTCTCACACCCTCTTGTATGTTTAACACATACAACTCCCCTCCAATCTTCTTTTACGTCGTTCCATCGTGTTCATCTGCCCCATCCTCCTTTGCACTTCAATTCGAACACACTTCTGTCAGCATTCAGTGTTTGTAATCAATGTTGTTTATTGTGATAAAGATTAACTCAGCCTAATCGACATAACCCACCCACCCAGAAAGAAACTCTTTACGTGCCTGTCTTTATTAAGTGCCTCCTAATGAAAATTCAGCGCGCAAGTTGATGAGTGGAAGACCCAATGAGCATGCCACAGCCAGATGATGATGAGGTTTTTTTTTAAAGCAGGTTGGCATTGATTTGAGTCAGGATGCATGGTTGCGTAACTGAGAGCTGCTGTTGGTGTACGCACTAGTTATTGATTGGGAAATAAGAAAACACGGGTGATGTTTGGCTATTTTTTTGCACGCTCAATGTTCAGCAGCGTAGCCTGTTTTTATTTCAAAACAGATGATCTCTTGTTTGAAACTCGCATCCTTTTTACAAATGTTCTTTTTCTTCTAAAAGTAAGAACCCACAAGGGAACTGTGAGAAAAGATTGTCACTCATGAGAAAGCTGGTAGGTAGGATTTGAGGATTTTGCTGCCAGTTGGAGGCTTAGGCCAGATGAGTTTCCCAGGACGATTGGAACACGCATACACACACATACATACACATGTGTGCACAGACTACTTGAGCTGCTGGCTGACAGTGATTATAAACCATGGGAATATCTCCCACGTGTGACCTCACGCAGCTATCAAGTGCTGCATGCCATGAGATCTAACCTCCTGATCCTTGGTCTACCATTGCCATGGTAACAATCAGTAGTGCCCTCTCTTGGCTCATACCTTTCTCCACTCCCACCTCTAAGATGTGACTTGTCGGGGACTATTCACAATACAGATTGCATGTCTCCTGCAGAGGTAGAATAGAACCAATCAAGGAAATGGACCCACTCCACCAGATGCCACTTATTATTAGCATTAACTGCTTTTAAAGCCTTAAATGTTCTCTCCTCTATTTCATAACACTGCTTACCTCAACCAAGAGTTTGGACAAAATGAAAATAGGGGGAAAAAAAAAAAGAGAACACCTAGGGAGGTAAGTATGCTTTTGTAATCATGGTTTGAGAAATGAACCCCCAAGAATCTATTTAGCCCCAGCTAATTTATTGACACACTGTACTTACTTGCCGTTTGACTGATGGAAATGATGAAAAGCGCACACATAAAAGTGGACACATACAGAAATGAAACACTACATGGCCTGGACTGCTGTCTCACTTTGATTCTGCTGTAGTGGTACCTTAGGAGACCATTATGTGTTCTCTGAAATGTGGTTAGTCCACACAAGGCAGGAGGTAAAAGCATGCTGTGATTATTGTTAAATTTTCTGTGAAAACCTGTAGTAGACATACAAGACTGCAAAACCACCATGGAAGCTGGAGCTGTTCTTTTGGTGACACCAAGAAAGCTTTGATAACGCATTTTAAAAGTAGTGGGGCTGCTTTTGGGTTTTTTCTTCATGTTGCTCATCATGTCATGAGGGAAATAGTTTGTGGATGTTGTTGAGTATTTTTAGCTTTGAGCTACCACACCAGATGTTTCCTAATATCTTGTCTCAGCACTTGCAACTACTCCTTTAAGATGGTTCACATTATCACCCCTTCTTAGTCAATGATGAGAGGGTTCCTGTTGAAATGTGCAGATCACTAGTCATCCTGCTGAAAATGCAATTTTAATGCAGTTCTAATTACTTCATCAAAGTAATGTAACCTGTTACATTTGACAACCTTTCTACCAAATGTTTCAAATTGGAAAATTGATTATAATGATGTCTACGTACAGGCAGGAAACTTAATCAAATGAGTTTTTTAACGGTGTCCAGAAATATGTGAAAACAAGGCATTTTTGCATGGTGAAAATATATAATGCAACAAAATAATGCCATGTAAGCCAAATGTAATACATATAAAGGAATTATGGTCATTGTGCTACCTATGGTGCATTTTGTCAAAAGAACGGGGAGGTGCTACCTATAATAAAGTATAAAACTCATTGTTTACACACATGTTACAGGAAGGATCATTAAGTTTTCTCCTGCAAACAAAACAACTCATCGCTTGTTATTCAGTCGGTCTTATATTTGACATTTAAAATAACACTATAATCTGCACATGTTGCATCAGAAAATAGTTTACGTTATAGCTCTGTTATCTTAGCTCTCATGAACAGATGGAATTCTTTGTATATTCCAATGGGTGTCTTTCTGTCCGTCCGTCCGTCCTGAGGTGCAGTGTACTGCCAGTAATTTTTGAAAAATTGAATTTACTGAATTGCCCAACAGATTTCTTGAAGACTATTTGCCCAATTTGGCAAAGTGCAATTAGATGGAAAGTTAAGACTGAGGCAGAATAATGTTTTTCTTGGTTTGTCTGAACTACCTTGACCTAGTTTAATCTAGTTTACAATTACTTTTTTTGTTTTAAATATATGTTTATTGTACATTTTGTTAATTTACAAACAGTGAACAACATAGAACAAGAAGGCACATACAAGAAAACAACACTAATAATGGCAAAAATAAATTAATTAAATCATAAATAAAAATTCATAAACATATAAGCTGGGAAGGAAAAATAAATAAATAAATAAAATAAAATAAATAAGTAAATACATACAAAGAAAGATATACATGTATGTACAGGTGTAAAGTGTATACTAAGACAAGATAAAATGAAAAGATGAATCAATAAAACTTCAGTTCAGCTCGTCATTCCAGCCATCTACTTCAATATCCTTTTTTCCAAGGAAATTACAGAAAACCTTCCAGATTTTCCAAAACTTGTAAAGCTTATTTTTCATCATGTAGTTTATCTTTTCTAAAGCCAAGTAGAAAGACATCCCTGTTAACCATTGTGAAGTAGTACAAGGTTTATCCTTTTTCCATGAACAGGCTACACATCTTTTTACAATTGCTTTTAATTTCAAATTCCAAATGAATCCCTGACTTGGCAGGGTATCTGTGAACAAGAGTGGCAAAATGTTGAGTGGCGAGGCGGGGGTATTAGTAAGCTCCACCTATTTTTTCACTTTTTAGATGGAAAACAGCCATAGTAAAACCACAAACCACCTCCTTTTTTGTACAGTTTGTGCTGTCAATAGCTGCACTGAAGTGTGTAGATTCATCCAAACAAGGTCAGTTTCTTAGTGGTTCTGATCTGGTTACTTTCTGATGCTTTGGTCAAAGGCCCCATGGTGTTAGTTTTCCTCCGTGAAACAGGAAGAGTGACTCACTACTCCCTCTAGTGGTGACATTAATCCATTGGGCTGTTGGTTTGAATATATTCAATTCATATCTCAACAATCCAATACATTTCCACATTCCACATTTTCATTATAAACACTATTATGTAGTGCTGGGTGATATCGAAAAAATAATTTCACAATAATTTCTTTCATATCAGACGATATCAATGTGTATCACGATATAAATCAAATCACTATATTTGTCAAGCTTAAATTTTCCGTTACCCATAAGTTAGTTGTAAAGACATCAGAAGGTTATTTTGATTTAAATATGATATATTTGCTGTCAAAGGCTGAACATGACAGATATGCTGAAGAACATTATACAACTGTTTCAGAGAAATAAAACAGGTACATATATTTCAAACAAAAAATCTGACCAGCAGGCAAAAGCTTTCAAGTTTTAAAAGAGAACACAAGCAAAACAGACCATCTTCACGAAACCATACTGGGGGTATATAGGTGGGGTGCGTTCCGTAACTGCCATAACTGGTGTAAACCAAAAATGAAACTTAACATGCTTTGAATGTCCGACTCCTGGCTTCTATGCCACGCCCTACTTTTCAGTCGCCCGAGTTCTCGGTCACATTTTCTCCCGAGGGAACACTCATTAGCTCCTGCTGCAGCCCAAACATTAGCTGTGTGCTGTAGCTGCTCTTACACTTGTGCTGTGTGCGTCAACCTAACTTGCTGTGGCTCTAGTGTGCTAGCTTCGGTGCGGCGCTACTTAATTATGATTGGCTGTTCTTACGTCTGTCAAAACAGACAAATGACAAATGAATTCTATCAAAACTGTATTGAGCATGTCTCATATTTCTATTGAGGAAAGGTTATTTTGCTATATATAATATCATTTTATTGCCCAGACCTACTGTAATGATAATTTTAAGTACTTTTAAAAATATTTTAAAGTAGAACTATTACATTAGCTCCTTTTATCTACATTTATTTTAGAATTCAGTCATAGCATCATTAACTCCCAAACGGTGTTCTCATAACAAAGGAAGTAATGCCATCGCTATTGTTCTTCAGACATTCTGTCTCTTTATTGCTCTTTATGGGACCCAGCTGTTTGATCTGACTCCAGATCTCAATGCATTTGTGTAGGTTAATCCACAAACTGTTGCATAATTGCCACTGTGTTGTTTAGTCTCTATCATACAAGTAATTTTTCCACCTCAGTGATTATCATCAGTGAATACGACAAAAAGATGGAGAGTCTGACAACTGAGTCTTCCGCTTGAGCACTCACATGAAAAAATGCATTTAATTAGCTTAAAGATAACAGGGGCAAACGTGACATCAGCAACTTGGGGAGTTAAGCGCCATCTTTACTTTCCTCTGTTATTTGATGAATACTGTGCAAGAACAAAGAGTCGCAGTTTTCCCCCGTCTGACTGTACTATTCTTTTGATTTGGGTCTAATTGGGTGCATGTTAGCCTCTGGTACAACAGATACAACTAATTAGGCTCTTGTGCGTGTAATTAAAATGATGTACCATGGCCAAGCTTCCAGCAGGGTATGTGTTTAACAAAAGCAATTAAGAAATTTATCACCTGGAAAGATTCTTTATCCGTTTTCATCTGAACATTGGCCCATCTCTGTTTGTTTTTTGAGGACAAAGGCACATCTATACTCCATGTGTGAAAAGGACTCTGTGTGGTGGCATTGAAACTGTAGAGAATTAGGTTTGATCCTGGGAGGCTGGCACTTATCAGGAGTGTTGTGATACGGGGTGCTCAGTAACCTCCTTGGAGATTCCGCTTCCTTCCCTCACTCTCTTTATATTCTCTACTCCTCCCTCCTTCCCTCCCTCACCATTAAGCCCCATATTAAAGATTCATATGGCACCTACAGTGTATTCAGGATACACTACGCCCCTCCTGCTGCTATCCTCTTCCTCCTTGTTCATTCTGCCCTCTACCTCTCCCCTCACCCATTACCCATTCCCCCTATATCAGTGAATTCCCACTAATAAGGATACTTAGAGTAAATCCTTCCAACTCCCCTTTCCACAGCGGATTAGCGTTCTCACCCTTGGCGAAAAGAACAATCAGTTGAGAGGGGCAAAACAAAAGGCCTCCTTGTTGGTGATGTGCTGTTTTGGATCCCAGAGCTTGTTT
>JAPTMW010000024.1:29765688-29778267 GCA_029822955.1 Ostorhinchus angustatus | reverse complement strand
CTTGGAATCCTCCCTATAAATATGGAGACCTGTACAACAGTGGATGATATAGAGTAACATGAACACTGAATGTAGAGTCAATTTGACATCCTTACCTTCCCTCACTTTATACAGACTATGTACTGGTATCATTTCAAAGTGGCTACCCTGTTACTCTATTAGACAGCCCCCTCTTCTGGTAAAAACAGAACAATGTTACAAAGTAAAACAAGGTTTCACTTTCTTTTTATACTACTTATCATTTATTTAATATGTATTGACTAGACTGTATGCACCACTAATCAATCCTCCATTAATATAAAAGAAGGAGATTACTCTTAAATATATACACATGATCATTATTTACTACAGCACACAGTAGGTCAGGGGTGTCAAACTCACTTTCTTTTAGCGGCCACATTCAGCCCAATTTGATCTTAAGTGGGCCAGACTGGTAAAATAACAAAACAGCCTATAAATAATGACAACTCCAAATTTTTCTCTTTGTTTTAGTGCAACAAAATAACTTATTTACAAATTATCCAAACAAAAAAAGATGTGAATAACCTAAAAAACTGAAATTTCTTGAGAAGAATAAGCACAATTTTAACTACATTAAGCCTAAATTTATCATTTACACATGTACATTACAGATCAGATCTACAAAAGGAACAAAACATTTAGTAATAGGCAGAATATTGTTAAAATTGTACTTAATTCTCTTTAGACATTCTGGGTTGTTCATTTTATTCACATTGTTAAGGATAGTTTGTTAATGTAAATATTTTCATAATTTAATCAGTGATTCCCCCAGTGCATTATAGGCCGGCGGGCCACCAGGCCTTGCTTGCCCCCCTGCCAGGCTAAGCGTCACTTGTTTATTTATTTTAAAGAAATGTATACACGGTAGAACTACTAATACCAAAGATGCTATTTAGAGCTTCCAACCGTAGGTTTATGTGGTGATAGGACTAAAAGCGCAATGGTGACATCTTTTGGTCAATCCGTGAACACATGGGGGCTGAGGTGTATTTTTCCTGACCTGAACCCAGAAAAGCACTGGCTGTGTCATTTGTTTCCCTCTTTTTGGCCAATCCCAAGAACGGACATCATACGTGGGCAGGATGTAGTTTTCAGCCAATCATATGAAGGCGTCCACACAACACTATAAATGGTTGCCAGAGTCCCAGGCCACAGGGTTTGTTTGTAGTTTTGAATTGTATATTTTTCAAATGTAGACGCTAGAAGCGTTTTTCTAAGATGTCGTAGGCCATCTTTAAGAGTTGGTGAAGCATTAGCACCGGACGCCACGTTGTCGTTGAAGGGTAACCTGTGTGTGACTGTGGAAGCATCTGTAGTGTTGTGCGGACGAGTTGATATGATTGTCTGAAAAGTCCATCCCGCCCTGGCATGGGGTAGGTTGTTGGGGTTGTCTGAAACGTGGGAAAGACATGAGTGTATTGGTAATTATTTGTTGGACATTAATGGGTTTGGTCCCTCGGCCCCCTATGTCAGGGTCACCACACTTCCAGACATGGTGTGGACACTGTCTCCCTACACAACACATCCCGACAGTGCTGTGCTCCCCATGCCTTTCAGCATGTGCCCCGCAGATGAACATGTAGACTCGGCTATCAACCCAGGAACGACACACTTCCAGACATGGTGGGCGGACACTGTCTCCCTACACAACACACCCCGACAGTGCCGTGCTCCCCTTGCCTTTTTGATATAAAATATTGAGTTCCTTTACAAAAATTAAGAATGAGGGCTTTTGAATAGAGAATCTACACTTATGGATATGGTATTTTGCAAGTAATAGAATTAAATTGGTGACATAACATTGGTCTGAATTGGCAGAATTATAGGAAAATGGAACGAAACAATACACCTTCATATGAAAGAGTAAAATGGAAATCGATTTTTTGGGAAATAAATGTACAGATATTTTGCCAAAAAGTGCAGGATAGATGACAGGACCAAAAAAGATGATGCAAGTTTTCTACAGATTAGTTTTCCCTACCATCATATGTTTCGCAAATTTGTGCCCATTGCACATTACGTTACGCTCTGTTACACTGAGCCACTCAAGCCAGTGGCCGTCATCAGTAGAAAACACTAGCTCTGTTGTTTCTATCTACACACAGTAATAAGTAAAGTTCGCCCACTATAACATATGGAACAGCATAATGACAATAACAGTCTGACAGAACAGAGTGTAGCTGGTACAAAGGCAGCCACTACAACAACAGAGCTAATATTGAAGGTAATGATAGCAGGGCTAGCTACAGACCCATACCTTCTGCCTCCCAATGTGATTATGGATCTATCCAAATCCTCCAGTCTATCAGAGTTTAATACACACCAGCTGTACCAGTATGTTCTAAATGGAGTGCCCCCTTACACAGCTAGGTAGCTAATGTTAGCTGTATCTTAGCTTTGACATTGTGAGATACATTCCTCTGCCGTAAGCGCAGCACTGCGACTGGTAACCCAACCTGAGACGAAGAAGTGGTAAACATCCAGACTTTACTCTGCTTTTAGATCAGCACCTGTGTAAGGGCACAATCCATTTATAACAGAATGGTACAGATCGTGTGTATTAAACTCTGGCAGACTGGATGATTTTGATAGATCCGTACACACATCGGGAGTGAGAAAGTATGGCTCGGTAGCTAGCCCTGCTATCATTAGCTTCAATATTAGCTCTTATATGTCAAACTGTTATTGTCATTATGCTGTGCTATATGTTATCATGGGCAAACCATAGACATGTATACATACATATGGGGCGAACCCTCTATGGTTAACCCAGTCTAGCCACCTAGCTAGCATCTGTTGGTGCGAATGTGCTACAGATGCAAATAGAACCTGTTTTAGCTGTAATTTCTGTCTGTAACCAGCTGAAACCATGTGTGTTTTTGAAGAAAGATGGAACTGTTGTGTGTGGCCACAATACGCGTAAAACAGGGTTCAAAATGAGAACGTTCAGATCAAATTCTCTATTCGCCACTTGCCGTCCAACACTTCCGCCGTCCATCATGGCGCTGAACCCCTTGTCACGTGATAAATGTGACCTCGTTGCAAAGGGTCAATAGGCCACACAGGCGGCTGCCTAGGGCGCCATCGGCTGGAGGGGGCGACAAATTACAGAAAATAAAACAATAAAATAAAAAAACAGATACATTTAAATATCTGTTTAATAAAGTTGAAACGCACCTTTTACACTTCCTTGACATGTTTTCTCTTAGATAAATCATAATCAAGCCTCCATATGACAAATCTTTATTCCATGTACAGTTTACATTATTTCTCACTGTATATTTATTTCTCTTATACTTATGGTTCATTTACATTCATTCTTTTCCACTGTATGGACTGTTTTAGATAAATCTTGGATTCCTTTATACATCTATTGCACAAACCAATTCCAGTATTAATTCACAGTCTCAAACATTTTACATATTGCAAATCAACATATTAGTGACAGTCAAGATTTTCATAAGTCAGGCCGAGGGTTTTCAAGTGCGAGCACATTATGTTGTTAATTTATTTTACTTTTAAATGTGACCTTTGCATGACTTTTTAAGATTCACTGGCCAATTACTTAATTAGGATTTACCTTAAGTGAAAACAATTGATATTATTTATTTTAACTGTATTTTTTGTGTTTGTTGAAACAATATTTCAGAGTGTGCCTTTTTGTTAGACTCTATAGCTGGTGTAACTTGTTAATAAATGTCTTACAATCACAGATAATGGTCAGAATTTCATATTTCCTGTCAACTTGTTACTTTTTTTTTTTTTTACAGAACACAGTGGGCTACCGGTGGGCTTCCCAAGCAGCCCTACCACCAGGCTTAGCCAAATTTTTGGGTGAAACCTTGTAGAGCATATGATGTTGTTGGAATTCTACTGGAATTACTGTGTTTTGTGAAATTAAATGTAAAAACTCACACCAAATACCAGGATACAACTTGCAAGATTCTGTGTCTTTCCAGTTTTACAGATGAAAGTGTAAGTAGGGACGATGGTCATTTTGTCAACATCCTGTTAGTTGCAATGAAAAAAGCTATTGAAAGGAACTGAGGGAACGTAGAACCACCAGTGAAGGATGAAGATTGGACCATAATGGGATAAAGTTTTACACGGCACAGGCTGACTCATACTGCAAGGGACATATAGGTTGAAAAAAATGGGACAAATGGATAATATGAAATTCTCAAACTTGCTCATACTGGATCAATTAAAGGAAAAAAATAACAGACTGTTTCAAGGGTAAGGCAATGTGTTTTCCAGGAGGTCTGTTCTGTGGTGTTGTTTTTTTTTCTTCTTGAATAAAGATTTAAGACAGAAAAAATGCTCTTATTACCCTCCCCCAAAGGGGAGGTAAGGGGTACTGTTTTTGGTTTGGTTTGGTTTGTTTCTTTGTTTGTCAACACTTTAGCAGCAAAACTATTGGTTGAATTGGGTTTATAGATTGCTAGTGACTCAGAATAGATGTGATTACATTTGGAGAAAAGTAGGTCAAAGTTCAAATTTTGTATGATTTTTTTTTTCCCCCATTTACTTATAATGGCCAAAGTGTGTCTATGCTGTCTGTGTCGATGCTGACAACAGCACAGACAAAGACATGGTGACATCAGCTGGATCGATGCCAAAATAAGCTACAATATGTGCGAAGGGCGGGGTTTGTTGTGCCTTTGTGTCTCATGACAGAATCCCGAAAGACATATACCGAAGTAAATGCATGTGAATAAAAGCCGTAGATTCAACTACTGTCCACATTTTACCTGTAGATATGGAAATACCAACTGTATGAATACAAATATATAAATAGTTAAGATCGCATGTGTATTTTATAAATTATGGAAATCATATTAACTATTAACTAAGCTCAAAAACACTACACTACTTCGCTAGTGTGACGCTGACGCATATTAAGAAGTGAAACCTAAATGTGCTCAAATGCAACACCAGCACCTAGGAGCAGTGCTACTCCTCCCTTTGTTATTCTGTTGTTGAAGTCCTTACCCTTTTAGGGAACAATTTGACACAATTTGACAGGGACAGGACGTAATGTTGGCTGCAGCAGCTGGAGAAGTTGGAAGTAACAAGCAGGGCTACTATCCAAGGTGAAAGCTCAGATGCTCCCAATATAATACATGAGTCTCAGAGGTGTCACAGGTGTAGATGAGAGGGACACTTACCAATGAATGCAGTAAAAGAAACCCAAGGAATATCAAGTCCAACTGAAACATGCACAAGAGGATCAAAGGAGGGAAACCACAGAGGTATGAACAGAACATACATACATAAGACAGCAGGGACAAAAGAAAAAAAACGTTGAAAAGAAATGGAAAAGACTGACTAATTAAGGGCACTTGGTCAAAATGCGATGAAAATCTTGGACAAGCTGAAATTATGGCCTGATGATGGCACTGAACACCAGTGTAGGATTTGAGTGTATATGGGGATCCGGGGGGACTTAAACACTTTATTTTGTGTTCAACTTTTACAGCTACAAAAGACAAAGTTGGTGTCTTCCTGAGACTCAAACTTACAAAAATACCTCACATTTATAAATTGGCAATGGCTACTGCCACAGTACTATGGCACGAAATATCGGTTTGTCTATTGCCACAGAGCCAATCAAATGTTAACATTTGTACTAGAGCCAGACATGGATACTGTTCCATGAACTCATTAGCCTCTTGTTGCTAAAGTACTCTGGTGATATATGGTGTATACTTCAGTGCATTCTTTTGTGCATTTTGTTACCACAGTACTGTGGTAATTGATGGAAGAAACGACAAATTAGTGACAGTATATAGTATAGAATAGGAATTATTGCTCTAAATACTTTATATGTTGTTTTATGGTGTTCTTTGCTCTTTGCAGTCAGTGAGGCTGGAGAAGGTAGGCGGAGCTACACGTTAGATGTGTGACTTCTCAGTTCCTTGTCAATTCTGTGTCAGTTTAGTGCATTCAGTGCTATGGTCCAAATTCTGCACTCTGAACGTTGCCCCAGTGGCTGATTTGTATCAATGTACACTACCGAGTGGGCTAAATCTCCACTGTCTGATTGCCATGGTACTTTCGTGATGTAACAAGATGCCAGTCTAGACATGATATAACAAGGGTGCTGATTGGCTCTGTGGCTGTAGACAAACCGATATTCTGTGCCACAGTACTGTGTCAATAGCTACTTCGTTATAAATTGCTGGCAAAAAACACAAAAAACTACAACTATCAGATCAAAATGATGTATTATGTTATGAAAGTGCACAACAACATTTAACAACTTGCTCTTTACTAGAGTTGACTAGAAGATGAAAAAAAATCAGGTATGAGATTACTAGAAATATAATTATTCATAAGTGTTTGGCTTCTGTCCTATTTTTATTGGGAAAAATATAAATATGTGCTTTGAATATTGAAGGGTGTGTAAACCCAGACCTCACCTCAAAATCGGAGGCTGGTGTTAAATAAAGTCATGGAACCACGCAAATCATCTGCAGAGACATTCATTTTTGTGCTAAATTTCAGCCTTATCGTAACATCACTTATCTGAAAATGCGATTGCTTTTAAACCTGTTTTCTCTGCAAAAACTCATTTCTTTTGCGCTGCACATCTGCTGCTCTCACTTCTGATCTCAAAAGGCTCTAGACAGAAGATGGAATGAGACAGACTCAACAGGAGACACAAGTGCCTTCCACCACTAATACTTTCAACTGATGGGGTCAATCCGAAAACATCAAGGTGTTGTAGCTCTGGAAAATTTTAGAGAAACCACTGGGTTTACGATTAACAGAGGTTTTTGATCAAATGAGCATTTTTGTTTATTCTTAACCCTTTATCAGGCAAGTGACTATTTTGGTCATTTCCAAACACATTATAAGACAGTGACATCAGCAGTTACAGTGAGTCAACAATCTTAGGTCCAGTGTGGTCTCCAGGGTCTGTAAGGTCCAGCTCTGCATGAACAGTGAGTGGACCTGCTTTATTAGGTACCATGAAGTAATGGTACTAATGTAAGGAATGATGTTCACAGTGATAATGTATGTGTTGACAGGGGTCTGGATCAGCACTTTGTTGGTCTAATGTTCTCAAAGTAATGTTCTGATGTTCTAAAATACATGTTCCTTTCACCTCACATGTGTTTTTCTTGTATTTTCTAATATTTGTTTCTTGGGTTTTTTGTTTTGTTTTGTTTTTTTGCCTTTTAAGGGTAAGAAACCAAATATGGTAATGTCACTGACCTTGGTTTTCTACATGAAAATAAAACATATTTTGAAAAATTTCATAAAAGTGTTAAAGTCTTGTTTTGTCCTCCAATAACACATTAAGGTTAAAATGTTAAATTTCAGAGTATTTCTATGAGTGTCCTATACATGGTTAAAAATACTGACGCATATAAATACTGCAAGTTGGAGTTATTTGCAAAAAATTTGAATGATTTCAGAAGGAAATCTTTGGAAATCTCACAGCTTTTGTATGTCACATTGCTATTGAGTGATCTATTTCCATTTATCTGGAAAATCTGTGATATAAAATAAAAAAAAATTTTAAAAATGAAGAAATACACACGTCAACTGATCAGCCGTAACATTCTGGCCACTGACAGGCAAAGGGAATTTTGATAATCTCATTTCAATGGGACCTGTCAGTGGTTAGGATATACAGTATGAGGGAGCAAGTCAACATTTACCCCCAAAATTGATGTGTTAGAAACAGCAAAATGAGCAAGAGAACAGATCTGAGATAAAGTGGACTAGGGAGAAATTATGAGGCCAAATGACTGGGTCAGGGTACCTCCACATCTTGCTGGGCATTCTCAATGTAAAGTGATTAGAACCTACCAAAACTGGTCTAAAGAACATGGAGCATCTACAGGAGCAGAACATTATTACCACCTGTCCAGAACTGTGTAGGGACCCCCTTTTGAGATTGGGATGTTCTCCCTTAGTCCATTTTAGTCAGTACTAACCACTGCAGACCAGGAACATCCAGCATGACCTGCACTTGTGGAGATGCTCTGAACCGGTCATCCCTGTTACAGAACGGACCTGGTTAAAGTCACTTCAGTGCACCGGTAGTCTGATTGACCGGCCTGTCTGTTGAAACCCAGTAAAGCAGGTTGAAATGGGGGATTTTTTTCAACCAGCCTCTGTGTCCAAGCTGTCTTTTCTGATCCCTGTAGTCCGTCTTTAACTTCTTCAGGTTGTGTAGAAGCTGGTCCAGGGTCTGGTCATAGCCATCAAACACTGGCTTTAAAGGAGAGGCTCCCTCCAACTTTTCTTGGCCTTTGGATGAAGCCCACAGTGCCAGAAAGCACTGGGTCTCCTCCTCAGTCCACTGCTGCTTGTTTTTGGCATCTATGACTCTTTCTCTAACAACTAAACTAAAGTAAAAACCTCTGGTTGTAGTTTTAAAAATGCCAGTTCATAGCTTTCACTGTTCCTGTTTGGGTCTGTAACCCCCACCCACCGATGACGTAGGGGGTCGTGTCATCGTTTTTTAGCCTGGCCTCGGTTTATCCCAGCTCAGAGTTGGTGCTTACCTGGAACCTGTTTGAAACCACTTTGGAACCGATTTGGCTGGTGCTTAGATGGTGGAAACACAAAGAAGCGGTGCTAAGTCAGGCATTGGCTCCGAACCAGCCTTGGAAACCAGTTTGGTGGAAAAGGGGTGTCAGTTACACATTTTGCTGCTTTTAACATCTTAGCTTGGTGACTAAATGCTCCTTTGCTACCTAAAATATCCAACCCAATGAAAGGTGCCATTACAATGAAAAAATATTATAGATAATACATTTAATAAAATAATAATATTACCACTTTTCCAGTCAGTGGTCATTATGTTATGGCTGATCGGTGTATATAGGCCAAATAAAAGTAGATTATCAGCATCAAGTATCTAAGTGCTGATAAATCATTCAAATATGGCAGCTATTCCTGTGTTTATATACTTTCTCTGTAGACTATACTTAATATAGACAAGTGAACTATCCACCGCATCCATGATAGAAAATCACATAACAAGAACAGGGGAAAAGGGGTAAAACAATCAAATTAAAGACAAACATTCACACAATCAAAGAGCAAATCAGTCAGATTGGATAAAACACAAATGTCATGTTTCTGTCATATGCTGTCAGTATATTATTTCTGAAGATGTGTTTTTTTAATTTCATTAATGTTGCGCATTTTTTTTAGTTCTTCATAGAGCTGTTTAAGACCAAAGCACATATCCCTGTAGTGATTAACCTCATGCTGGATGGACCCTAGTGACAGAAGTGCATTTTTGTGCCTAAATTAGTTACCTTAAATGAACTGTTAACTCATAAGAAATGACCCAAATTACAGTAAATCACATTATGTTTCAGGCAGATTGTCCATCTGTTTCCATGTATCATCCTGTACCTGTATCTTTGGGAAAAAGTTTTAACTTGCGAATAAATAGCAGAGGGTAAGTACCAGTGGAGCTAAAATTAGCCTGCTTGTATAATAACCTGTGGACACCATAATTAGCCTGTCTTGTACCAAAGAATGTCTGGATGTCAGTTTGGTTCCTTTGTTAGAGTCAGACCATTTGAGAAACAAGAACTTATCATTAGAAATAATAACAAAAAAAAATCTCTCAGTGACACATTGCATAAAATAACACCACTGACTGAAAGTGAGAATTAGCTTCAGTGCTGATAATTGCTAATGTAATACACCCTGCTATTAAAACTCCTGTCATGTGACGCCGCTATTCCTGTCACGGCACAGCAGCACAACAAAAATGGAAATAAAATGTATGAAATTTATGAACTAACCATGAAAAGACTGTTCAAGGCTTATCTGGAACCACATTTTCACTGATTGTTAATTGTTAACAGCTCAAACAACCAGCCCGTGTGTGTTTGCGACACAACTTAAGCAAAGCACGTATTAACGTCTGTGCATACAAAGACAACTTAGACATTTTACAGGTTGTCACACACTCACACTGATATATTGATGCTCTTAAATGCATTAATTTTTTTTTCACCTTTACAGAAAAAGGAGGCTCCCCATTGGTTGAGTCTCACCCCACCCTCCGCCTCCTTTCCCCCGGTTTCCCGGGCAACCATGTCAGGGTGGAGAAAAAGAGCAAATCATGTGAGGGCACAGCATCTTTCTCTCTCACTTTCCCTCTCCCTCATTCTCTCTCAGTGTGTGTGTATAAAAGCCTCACTCTCCATGCTTCCTCTTCACTCTCAGCTCCTCAATGCAGAGAGGATAAACGCATGACTGAAGAGGAGAAACAGGGGGGACACAACTGAAGGAGATCCCTGTGACAAGGATTTTTTCATTTTCCTTGTTGTCTCTCTCTCTCTGTCTGTCTCTCTCTCTCTCTTTAATCTCTGTCTCTCTGAGCTCTGCTTCACTTACTCCTCCTCCTCTCCCAATGTGCATTGGGTCTCCCTGGTTTCTTTCCCCTTCTCCTTAAGTGTCTCCTCTCTGCTTGGACGGTGGCTGCATCGATGCAAAATGGGTTGTGGCAATTCCTCAGCCACCAGCACCTCAGGAGGGGGTGAGTGTTTTCAGGATTGGTGTGAATTTTATCCGTATGTGTTCGTGAGAAAATGACAGTGTGTGAGGAGAGAACGTGAGAGTTGTCACTGTATCTGCACCGAGGGGAGAAGGTGTTTCGAATGTAAATGAAGTATGTCAGAGTTCCCCCTCCATTCAGTCTTCAGATGTTTCCATGCGTATGAATCATCGACGTACTTGGGAGGGCTCTCAGTTGCTTTTTTTCATTCATGATTTCACGCTTAACACCATATTCTTATGTGTGTGCCTGAAAATGGGTAATTTCCCCCCCTATCGGCCCAGTTTGCATCGTATAAGCTCCAACTCTTTACTGTGTGTAGTGTACAGCTGTCTTTGAAGGTGCAGATAGTGCACTGCTTTGAGGGTCTCATGTATTTTACTCTGAACAGCATCAGTTTAGACACTGGGGTAGCCTCATGAATGTAAAGACTCCAATCTGGCATAATGAGAATGATGCCGATCCTTTCTGATTATAACATATATATTAATACAATTCCTCTACAGGTTGCCGTTGTTTTTCAGCTTATGTTTGTTGTTCCTTGGTGTTTTTGCTCTAGTTTCCATGGATTTTGGGGATGAAACCTCAAGCAGTTTTCAGAGGCATTCCCCTGCTGTTGTCTCTACACTTGACTGATGCCTGTGCTTTGAAATGCTCCGTCAATGGCAAGGTTTCATTCATAAAGCCTGAAGAACACATTTGAATGGAGCAAGGAACACTGTATTGTGTGAGCTGATAAACTGTTTTGGAGGAGCTGGTCTTCTGACAGCACCTCTTCCTCTCAGTTGGTTCCAAATGATTCAGTGCCTGCTTTAAACTGTACCAAGCCAAACCTCTGTCAAACTGAGCTAATTATTAGATTGAAGTATCTGCAGGATTACCTCACTGCTACTACCCATCAAAGCATTATTATTTTACTTGCATGTATGTGTGTGCTTGCAGGTACATAATCAGTGCTTACCAGGCATGTTTCTTGTTCAGCAGAGCCTCAGACGACTGGAAAATGTGACCCAGTATGAGATTTGTTCTGAATTTGATCTGCTTTGAGGTTAGAATCTCTGTAGTCAGCATGTAAGTAAGTGTTTGTTGTGAGCAGCATTTGCGTGTGAAGGACACTTATCTTGTTTATTTCTCTACAGCCGGCCTTATTTTTCTTTTCTGCTCCTTCTTAGAGGTCAGCCTTCAGTATAATGTCAAGGGCATGTGACATCCTGTCATTCTGATAAATGTGGTCTGGTGGCTGCACTTGTTTGTCCATGCCAGCTGACACCAAGTGAGAGTCAAAGGACACCGTTTTCTGCAGAATTAGGATAGTAGCACCTTCTTGAGTGTTCATTTCAGCTGCACATCTATTGTAATGTTCTGTTGTATTCAAACTGTAACTTGACCAAAGTCACCCAAAGTTAATCAGGAAGTTGAGTCATTCTAGTGGATTTCAGTTTCAAGCTGAGCTCAAATGGCCTCCTCGGTGCACGATCTATCACATTGCTCATCCCTAGTCTTATGCAGCCAGATGTGCACTCTTGGATATGAATGAGCTTTTGTCAGGCTACTGAATAGACCCCTGTGCCGTGTCAGCAGACTCAAACATTTACTGTGAAAAGCCCTCCTTTCTTTTACAAGGATGACATTCACTCTGCTTCGCTCTTGTGTAAAATCTCCAGTCTTCCTCTCTCAGACAGCCGTTTTCCTCAATGGATATTTTTACAATAATATAATGTTATATGGCATGAAAACCAACTGACGAGTGGGAGTGTGTGCCCCGTTGTTGTCAGTGTGATAGTATATGTTGAATGAGGAACTTGAATGATCTACCACTGAACATATTATGATCTCACTTTGATTCGAGTCAACTCAGTGGACTACTTGTGGTTCAGCTCAGTGTGAGCTACTGCTGGCCCATAAAAGCATCAGATAGTACTGGGATGAGCAGAATGGGTGTCATTTGAGGTCCAGGAATTTCACGCTTTATGCCTTATAGCATTTTAGAGCATTAACTGAAGCACCCAGATTGTCTT
>JAPTMW010000024.1:29665530-29675761 GCA_029822955.1 Ostorhinchus angustatus | reverse complement strand
CTGACAATGATGAATGGAGGCGTTGCACGCATAGAGTCTCTGACATCCCATCTTCAGGGGAGAATGCACAGACCTCCTCAGTGAGTCCATCTCCATAGAGAAGACACTTAGAGCCATTAAGTCAAGTACTAATGATAGGGGTTAGCCACTGGAGATGATGAAGTGTTAAATACTGGTGCTATGATACAGAATGTGCAGGTGTGTAAATGACCTTTCTTGATTCTCCAAAGCTCTGACCCCACAAGTGGAACTGAAGTCGACATGTGAGATGTGTGTGTTACCTGTTTGCCTGCAGCGCTGCATAGAGCTCTGGAGCGTCCATAGTGTGTGGATACTTGTGCTGACATATGGTACGTGTGTGTGTGTGTTTATTTACAAGCGTCACATGTGAGTGGATGTACTGTATGTTTGATTTTACAGCTGCTGAAGGTGCTGGGACTGATGACGAGTAGCTTTTTGTCACACAGCGCTGCTTGTTTTACTCATTATTACAACATTATGACACTTGAAAGTCTGACTTGTCAGTGCACATGTATGTTTTTCTGTTCCCCCTTTTGCAAACACAGCTTTTCTAGGTGTATATAAAGACAAGTAGTCATGCTTACACTTTAACTCCCCCTCTGTGTACCTCTGTCTTTGCTAGTGTAATTAATTTTCCAACTCTCACTGCCTGCGTACGGGGACAGAGCATTTCATCACTAGTATGATCGTTGGGGCTGGTCATCATACACTGGTGGTGAAAGACATGGATTGGGGGGTATGTGCCGTGTACAGTAGATTGAATAGTTCAGTGCAAGCTATGCAAGGTCTTTGTCAAGAGCTACCTGTCAGAGAAGGCTGCTGATCCAAACACAGGTGTCAGAGTTAAGCAGGAAGCCGCAGGGGAAGCTGAGAACCAGCTGTGAGGGAGTTAGAAGAAGCTGGCAGCAGACAGCGCACATATATACCCCACTTCATCACGTACATCAAGACTGCGATCAAAGGCCAGATAGATGGCTCCTACTCATGAGAGGTGATGCCAAACAGCTTCACATCAAAGATTAAATGACCTCATATGGGAGCATGGGTGGTAGCCAAATCAAGGAGCAGAGGGTAAGCCAGGGCATCAAGGACACTGCGGGGCGTCGGTGAAGTTTGAAAATGAAAGACCCAGTTATATGTGAACTTCTGAGTAAAAATACTTAGTTTTCATCAAATTAGGATGGTATGCATTAGGATGTGAGTGAGGAATGTAATCTTGTGATATACTATTTTATAAGTTCTATGAAGTTGTATCTCTACTGCAAAGAAAACATAAGCGCCTGTTTTTTGTATTTTTTCTTTAGTTTTCAAAGGTTATTTATGGTCAATTATGCATGGGACGTACAGGGCATATGTCGTCTCTCTTTCACCTTGGTCATAAATTCCACGCAATAAAGAAAAAAAAAGATAAAACTAGAATACGAATAAATAAACTAGTATAAAAGATAAAATAAAATAGAACATAAAATAAATGCATTTACAAGCTGAAGGTGAAGTCACAAATTATTATATACATTCATTTCTTCATTCAGTACTATTTTCGCTGGATACATGGGAATGAGGTTATCTTTAGTATTTTCCTTAAAATGAAGCTTTACATGAGTTTAATTTAGTAAAAGGTGCTATCTAGTGTCAGTTTCAAAATCAGTTATTTTTTTCTGCCGTGGTATTCATGTTCGAATTAAGTCTTCGAGGCACTGCAGCAGTTTTTTTTAGATCTCCAAAAGGTAATGATGGAAATGGTGTTCAGATTCTTTATATAGAGTTTCGATGTGTGAGTATTTAGACAATTCAGGAGGATCAAATGAAATATTCATATTACGTTTTCATTGTATAATTACCGGGAAATAATAGCTCTTGTGTTTTCACTACTTAGAAGGAGTTGTTTATATCCACAGAGAGGGCAGATCATCTTCAGCATAAATATAAAAGTGTCCATCATAGGTTTCATAGTACATAGGATTTAACAAACAAAATACATACCACCCAAAATAATATAGTGAACAACAACAACAACAATAATAATAATAATAACAATAATAATAATAATAATAATAATAATAATAATAATAATAATAATAATAATAATAATAAAGCTGGCAAAAAATAAAGTACAAGTACCCAAAAAGGTCTGTGTTAAAGGGCTTTTAAAAGTAGGCTGCAGAGTTACTGTGTTTGAGTCGGTCCCATTCGCTGCTCTGTGTTTCCCCCCATTACACAGGTGGTAGGGGGTGCACTGCACATGTTCCAAAGCACAAGGTCTATTCTCTCAGTGCGTTTTGAAATATTTCCTATTGAGCAAACGGTTGAATTTTCATGAATATTTAAAATACATCATAATTCAGACGTGTCAGCACTGACATGTCAGGGGTTTATGGTGTTGGGAAAGAAACTCTTCAAGAGTACGTTTGTGCCTGCATTACCTACCTGATATGGCTAAGATAAAAGATAAAAATAAAGATAGGAATGATCTTGGCTCATGGTTTTGTAAAGTATTAATTGTTATTTGATCATCAAATCTATAAATCTGAAGATTCATTTTATATTAACTTTGTTTAGTTGCTCCTCAATCTTCACTTAAATTCTGTCATGACTGTAAATAGTCTCAAAATTATCCTATTAAAGTTTCTTTACATACACCTGATTGTACCATTTACAGATTTTTTTTGTCATTTTATGGTGCAGACCACAGTTACTGCCAAAAAATCCTAATTGCAAATCAAAAAGAGTATTTCCTAAAAATAAAACACAATCAGCATCAGTATTTTCACAATTTTTTTTTCTGACTACACCTCTGTCTGAAATTGTTAGTTAGGTTGATGATGATTCTCAGTGTTCAAAGTTTACCTTAGAACCTTCACTTGTGGTTCATAGAAACTTCGTGCGTCTATTGCAGCAACATGAATTATTATTCCACTATTTAATGACTGAATAAAATTGTAGGGTTGCAGTTTAGATGGTGATATGACATCTGGCTGTGGCATTAAACTGTGTCTGTTGTGGCACTGGACTATTTTGATGCAGTGGAAAATAGCTATGGTTTCTGTAAGAAAATTTTAACAATGTTGGTTAAAAAGATACGGGCTGGTTATGCAAATTAGTCACAAGAAACCCAAATGTTTTTTCCCCACTTAGAATACCAATGATAGTGGGTTCTGCTGGCTCCTGCTTCTGCACTGGCACTGTACAAATGTAATGGGGAGACAGGTCTGGCAATAGGACACTAGTGTGGGTCTGGCTTAAGGGTGCAGCCACCACAGAGAATTCCCATCCCTAATTCCACAAACTCCACATTAAATTGCTTCAGCATCTGTTTTTTTTTCTTCTCCAGATTTACACAGCCTAAACAAGGGAGGCGACTTATATGGAAAAGAGATGAGATCATCTCGTCTTTCCCTTTGTCATCCCTTGGGTGTCACATCGTCACATGATCTTGGTTACAGAGCTCACAGTGTTCATGGATCCAGTCGATCCCATCTGTTGCTCATGGAGGCCTTGGGGGGAACATCTGAAAGACAGCCACACGACACAACAGGCAGATCCAACCGCAGAAGAACAGGGGTGCGGAACTGGGATCATTTGGAAAAGGATAAAACATACTTTAAAGGAAGGCAGCAGGAAAGAAAAAGGATGACTGGGGTCACATGTGCTTGTGGAAAGGGAAGAATGCTGCCCCAAAGATCACAAGCAGAGAAATAATTTATCACTGCTCCCTCTATCATTTCTTCTGGCAGAGACTGATGGCCTGGAGTCAGATTGACTCACTTCTGGCTTTCTTTTGGAGTTTTGCCTGCTGTGAATTTTGGGTATATATACATACATATTCATTTACTCACATACATGTACACAGGAGGAGGCTGGTAATTAGCAGTGTCAGCTAAATGAACATCTGCCTTTGATAATGAACTGACTTCATCAGAACACATCATAATTGCACAGACAGAACTCAACAGCATGAACTCATGCAAGGTACTTAATCTTTCATCAAATCTATTAAATCGCATTTTAAACCAATTTTCGTGGGATAAAGGGTTTAGAGACCTATTGTTTCATTGTGATAAATCATCTATCATCCTTAATGCTGGAAAAATATTATGTTTTGCCTGTGTCCAATTTCCTCATAGATTTATAAATGCAGCATTTCTATCCAGCTTGCAGCAGTGTTTGAAATGCTGTGGTTGAGTAATGATGGGGGTAATGTTTGCACATGGCCCACCTACCATATGCCCATTTAAACTATCCCAGTCAGAATAATCCTGGCGGCGCAAGTTTATGTTTCACATTGATAAAATGTTCATTAAAATACTCTAAACTTAAACTAACCAAAGTTTAAAAGCAGCTTTGGGGTGAAAAGAATATATAACGAATAAAAACAGAGTCATTGCCAGCCAAGCCAGCTGGGATCGGTATTGATCAGCAAAACTTGCTAGCCCCTGCTGATATATTTGCAGTTACACTCTGCAAACACAGCAGTAAGATATTTTTAATTGCAAATTCTAAACTAGCTCCAGTTAGAGAGCTGCTAGTTTAAAGTTTCCTACAAAGGTCAGCCTGTGTATCACTGTCCTCAGGAAAAGGTGAATGCCAAAAAAACCCTACTTGCCTCATCTATCTTTAATCCAGTGAGTGATCACAGCTGCAATCCTGTAAACACACTTTCATAAACATGTAAACACTACAGGCTACAAACATTCACAAGGTCAGTTTCACCCACATAATCACTACTAAAGCATCCAAACAAAGCAGGCTTACTGCAGAAAGGGGACACTCTTACGTAAGTTAAATTAAACCAGAGAAGATGATGATGCCAAAGCACAAGAATGGGCTAATTGCTGATTTGTTGTACAAGCTGAAACTGCTGTGCACCTGACTCACGTCTTTGATGTTAATGAAATACTGCTGGCCAACTGCGTACTTTACCCAGTGCAAGGGCACAGCAGCCCTAGTTATGAAATGGAAACAGTCATTTTTTAGGATGAAAGTGAGCACAAGGACAAACGAACCACTCACTTTCGCCCTTGTTCTTTCAAATTTTTATCTACAGTGTCTCTGTGGAAACACTAACCCAACTCTGGAAGTTTAATCCTGTGACCCACTCTGAAGCAAAATTATATTGTCTTTTTTTAAGGAAGCTGTAATTTGACAAGTATGCAACAGAAGTTAAGACATGATGTATTTAAGAACAGCTGAAAATATCATGCATCACACTACGGTTCCAAAGCCCCAGTATGTCCAAAAATAATGAAGGCAATTTTGTAAGGTGTTTATTAGGACTAATAATGCTAATTTCTAAAAGCATGGAGCAAATATGAAATGCTCAGTCAGGCACATTTTACAAAATCCAGTGTTCTGAGGTGGAATTAACCTAATACATACCTTAGCCTCTTAATCTAACAGTGAGCCTGTTTGCATTCACACTAATACTCCGATCATTATCCATTTTCTTTAGTTGTCAGATTATTTAAGTGACCATGTAAACAGGATAATCTAATATGTGTTATCAGATAACGGCAGTAATCTGATTATGAGAAATCGGATTAACACCTGGATTTCTCCCCAATACTCCGATGTGTTCCTGCATGTAAACAGGTTAATCTGATTTATTTCACTCTTTTACATCTGTGTATGTGTAAACTCAATTAGAATTGTACAGAACAGAAGTTACGAAGCCAAACATGAGCAGAAGAAAACAGGAAGTTTAAATCTACCTTCACGACGTAGGTATGTTCTCCGAAAAAAAATCCCATAACGGACTGGAGGGTCTAAACCACGTTTTTTTTTTTACTAATCGCATTTTTTAAGTGTATGTAAAGGCATTAAATCTGATTGTTCCAATTATCCGATTACCAGCTATCTGCCTTTTATGGTCATGTAAACAGGCTCATTGACAATCATAACCTCAGTTCTAAAACCACTCATCAGTACTCAGCGTTCTGTGGACTCCAGAGGGTCAAAGACATACTCGGCAGGATCCAGATATCTGACTAAATACAAGAAAACATGCCCGCTCCACTATCACACAAACAATGCATTTTCAGGGTTTGGTGTTGTTTAGGCAAAGTGGTATTGAACCGCAGTTAGTGCCACAGATTGTCATACCACAGATTTCTCCAACTCCTCTCTTCACAGGTGTGTTCATCTCTCTCATTCATCTTGTCTGTCAGCAAGCTGATGAATCACTGATTGGAGAATGAGTTTCCACTGGACTTGAACAGGATGTTTGGGAATGCTGAAAAGCCTTGTTTTCATCCCAGTTCAATCAAAGTATCTTGGCATTGCGTGTGTTTCGGTGATGGATATGCCTACAACGGATGCCAACAGCAGCTGAAGCGGGAACAATGCGAAGGAGCTGGAAGAGGCGGATACACAGACTGGAAAAACACCACAGAAGTCAGTAGTGTTGTGGATCTGTGGGGATACTGGATATTTGGAGATAGGCTTGGAAAAGTCGTGGGTGATGGCTCATTTGAGGACCTCAAACACCTGCACGCTTCAGAGCTCATTACATGCGAGCATAACTTTAAAAGTAAAGGGAGGTTAGCTCACACTCGTGATTCACAGCTCAGTTGCCTCGACGGTCTTCAAGGACTCCGAAACAGAGTCACGCCTCAAAACATCACGCATACTCCCTCACATGTTTGCTGCACAGATACATACATACATACATTTTAAGACCAGCAAGAACTCAATATTCAACACTGAAAAAAGAAACACACCTTGGCTGGACCCCGTCAACACCAGCCCGCTGACACATACATTCATCTGCAAAGTCAGACAGTGCGAAAGATATGATCTACCTCCAAGTGATGATGAATAGAGTGCAAACTACTCTGAACTTTATAATTACAATGATCACACACTGCTGTAATTCTTACTTGACACACTTAACACTTCAGCTCGGTCTTGCTCGGCTGGCATAGACATGCCACACCAATAAATATGCATTCCTGCTCTCCTCTCTGCAAAGATTAAAGGGCTTTTTTAACGTGTTCATTACTCTGAAGCTGTTGTATGCTTGTTCTGTGGGCTCTGTATTAGTGTAGTCATACCTAAAGTTGGCTCAGAACATCCACTCACGCTATAGAACACTTGTTTTTATGCCCCCAAAACCCGATCCTACATTGTGTTCTTATCACAGACATCCCAGAAGCTTCTCCAAAACAAGCCAACATGCCAGCATGCTTTTCTCTCTCCATTACCCACAATGCTTATCTCCAAAGTAAATAAGGGCTCCCATCCTGTCTGGAGGGGTTCTGTCTCTTTACGCAACTATCAGTGGTTGGGATCACACAACTCATTTATAAAAATGTTACACATGTTTACCAAATGTTTTCCAAAACTTTTTGGAACTCTTTTGACAAAATGTCCTGTAGCGCAAACATAAAACAACAGAGTAAAAGTAAGAGTTGGACTTTTTTCAAATATATAATATAATCTTGGTTTAAATGTGGCCTCAGTTTTGCAAACAGTAACTGAACATACAATCAAACTGAGTCCAATGCCTTCATTCAGACTCACTTTCCCAGGCCTTAATGTCAGTGGAAAAGGGTTGTAAATTATCACACATTTTTCTACAGACACATTAATATAATAATTGCACCAACAGCCATCAGTGTAAATGTCAGAGAGAAGTGAAACATCTGCCAAACAGACTTTAATTAGTTAACCATTTTTATAATGTCCTTATAATAAACCGTTACAGTTCGGTTCCTCTTCTTGGAGATCCAGGTGTAAAAATCCTTCTCAAATGGTGCAAAGTTATTGTAGCAGCTGTTATTCCCTGTTGTTAATGATTTTTTGCTTATTTTGTCTGCCACTGTCAAAGCCCAAATGCTGCTTAAATGAAATGCTGTTTATTGAAGTGCATGTTGGTATTTTCTTTTTGTTGCAAAGTCCTGTAACTTTAGCTGAACTTCTGAAAATCACAAATGTACAATAATTCTAGATATGTACAGCAGCCAAGCTCACATTCACAGCAGTTCACATATTCTGATTCAACTGGCAACATCTTGGCAACACTTAAATTCCAATTCAGTTCTTGAATTTGAATTGAGATTGCAAACAGGATGCGGGGTTGCAATTCAAATTCAAATTGCAGGAAGCACAATTGGAATTCCATGAAATTCAAAGAAATTCATGATACATAATTAAAGTGTATTTAACAATGAAGCTTTACAGTATACATTACATATGATGACAACATGAATTTCATACAGATATATTGTATGTACACAATACTTTATTATAATAATTAGGCCTTTTTATTTTATTTAATTGTATCGTTTATTTAATTTTATTTATTTATGATGATGATTATTATTAATATTATTATTATTTTACCACAAATTAACATTAAATACATACTCTAGAAATATCTGGCCAGACCTGCCTCCTCTGCATCTGTTGAGGGGATATGTAGTGTTGCAGGCATGATATTCCAACCAGAACGAGACCACCTTAATGACAAATCATTTGAGGAACTGTTGTCTATTAGATGCAACAATGTTATCATGTAAAGTACTTTAATAAATGATACTTATATTTACCCAAACATTGTTTCATTTTATTACTTTGAAATGAAGATATGCTAATTCAACATTATGAGAATGCATGCTTAATGTTAGTGTCTGTACTTCCATTTGGAAGAAAAATGTAGGTTAAAAGTATCACATTCTTGCTGATATGTGAAAAGAATGAATTTCTCTGATTTGCGAGGAATTCAGTTCCACTTCCTGTAATTCCAATTCCAATTCAACTCAACATCCCATAGGGTGGAGTCAATTCAAATTCAAATACATTCATGGAATTTAATTAAATTCTGAATTGCTGGCTATTAAATGTTGTACCTAATAAAGTGACCAGAGAGTGTGTATGCTGCTGCTGAAGCCCATGTGATTCACCGTGTTGTGTATTCAGAGATACTCATCTGTATACCTCAATTACAACCAGTGATTATTTTAGTTCGTGTTGCCTTTCTGTCAGCTTGAACCTGTCTGGCCATTGTCATCTGACCTCTGGCATAAATCAGATATTTTCTTACACAGAACTGCTCCCTTTTTCAGACCATTTTGTGTAAACCCTTGAGAAAATTCCAGGCGATCAGCTCTTTCTGAAATACTCAAACCAGCCCTTTTGGCACCAACAACCATAGCAACCATAGCAGGTTCAAAGTAACTTAAATCCCATTTTTTCCCACCACTTCTAATGCTCGGTTTGTTTTGAGGAGGTGATCTTAACTATGTCTACATGCCTGAATGGGATGAGTTGCTGTCATGCGATTGGAAAATTAGATGTTTGCTTTAACATGCAGTCGAACAGATGTACCTAAAAAAGTGGCCAGTGACTGTATATTCTCTGATAATGTAGATTCTCTAATATTTCTAATCTTTGGTTTTTTATGAAGGATCCAGACATGTCAGACTGTGTGGGATAGACCTGCTTCTGTTTGGAAACTCAACAAAATTTGATTCAATTATTCAATTTTTGCTTAAAAATACAGTTCTCTGCTGGAGTTTTAAACTTTCAAAGATGTTGCTGTTAATGTACTTTTTACATAAATGCTTGTAAATCTAAAAGGATGATAATGATGATGATGATGATAATGATGATACTTTATTAATCCCACCATGGGGAAATTCACCAGTCAAGGCAGCAACACAATTAAGTGCAAGAAAAAAATGTGCATGTGTAAATATTGTGCAAAAGACAAAAAAACCCCCCAAAAAACAGACTATCCATCATGGACTTTAACAGAGCATGACGTTGCTAAAGTCACTACTTCCACTTTTTTCCACTGTTGCCAATGCTACATACACCATGACTTTAAGTGTACTGCTGCTGCATACTGTGTCATTTTGTACATATTAAGGGGTTATTTTATTAGGCTTTTATTTATTTATTTATTTTGCATATTAAACGGTATTTTTTATTCTCTCCTATTTACCTTTTATATACTTTATTTTGTATTTTGTTCTTTTATCTTTCTCGTATAAAAACCAAAATCTGTCTAATTATATTTCATTCTATCATGTACCAATGATTGAATGTCAGTAAAGTTGAGTCTGAATATAAAAATATTAATAACAGTAGTAAGTAATAAAACTCTATAAACTATATACATATTTACAAATAAGTGGAATTGCAAAATGCCAGACAGTACAGACTGGGGCACCGTTGGGGGGGGGAGGGGGGGGGGTTCATTGGCCAGTAG
>JAPTMW010000024.1:29638186-29655708 GCA_029822955.1 Ostorhinchus angustatus | reverse complement strand
AAAGTATGTTGGCAGAATGAAGAATTAAAGATTTTCAGTGTTTCAGATGCTCTGTGTTTCAGTTAGAGGAACAGTGAGCTCCAGCTCCAGCGGGTTTAACGTTGTAATCAGAGCCCGGAGCCGTCCACCCTGTGTTGGGACTCTGGAGTGGTTTGAGACTAGGCCAGACATTCCAGAAGAGATCGCCGCCCAGACACCCAGCAGCAGCCAGTCAGCAACAAATTCCAGAATAGCAGTGCTGCCGCTAAAAATAGTCATCTGGACAGGAGAGGGCTGGAGAGCTGGGTGTGTGGAGGGGGCCAGTGGATGGAAGAATGATAGAAGATTGGAAGCTCAACAGGAAAGGAGGGTGGTTTATTCCATTCCATATCCAGTCACAATGTTATCACAGCGGCACAGTGGAAAAGGAGTCCTGCAGGGATGTGAGTTAGGAACCTGTGAGCCCTTTCTGAACCAGCAAGAATGAAAGAGAGTTTATAAAAATGTAAGCGCATGTGCTCATGCGTTTGTGTGTCCACATGCAAGCCATCGAAAGTGGCCTCTCTGACTGTTATTTCTAAAACAATGTGTCAGCTAACAGAGGGAACACACGCTCCTCTGTACTCAGGACTTTCTTCAGGCCTGCTTCTCTGTTTATTTTTCCTGCAATGAACGGACAGCTTGGTTTACAACAGCCACCTTAAACCCTCTCTGTGAAACATCCTGCCTGCAACAGCAGCCAGACATGCCAAGGCAGCAGTGACCTCGCCAAATCCTCTGCTGCTTTTTGCTCAATTTGCAGAATATCCTACTACTTTCTTCATATAAAGCCATTTTTCTGAAAACAAAGGAGTTGTAAACTGATTTTAAGCGCATGTAAATTCTTCAGCTTTCATGTCCCAAAGCCCTCTGCGTGTGATGGCTTTTATCAGTTGCAGCTCAGAGCGCCTGTTATGGGAGAAGCCTTTTTTCAAGTCTGCGCTTCAAGCTGAAAGTAAAGAATAGCTTATATCCTTCCACATTATGCAGGCTTCTATATCTGCAAGGCATAGAGTTGGGGTCACGCTAAAGGACCGGATAGGGTATTTGAGGAGCGGGGTACTGGTGCTTTGAATGTTTAGCTGGGCATGCTGTTTCCACCAATAAACCCCCACCTCCAGGGGCAAACAGGCTCACCTTTTATACATGGAAGGAGGAGGGTAAAGAAGGGAATAGTTCAGAGGGTCTAGCAGCTGGACTTTATTTAAAGGTCAAAAAGTGAACCAGAAATTGCTCTGAAGACATAAAAAATTCCTTTGAAACTCAGATCATATCAGTGTCAAGGGTGCAGCGGTTGCATTCTTAAAAGAACTTTTCAATTTTTCAGTGCAGCATTGTCTGTATTTGCCTTTGCATGTGACTCAATTACTGCAGACAAAACAACTCTTAAATAAATATATTCTTTCTCGGCAGTATTATGCATGTAGTATTACATCTTAGCTTTGTTTTTGTCTGCCTTCAAGTTAGACAGCTGGAATTTGCATTAAAACAGAAAGCGGCTTGTGGCTGTTCCAAGGATAATCGTCTTGCTCTGTTTAAGAAAAGTAAAATAATGACTTGAGAAGAGAATTAATGTTTGTTTGTTTTTTTTTTTTAAATCTGTGTGACAAAAATGAATATTGATGTAGGAAAGATTTATAAATAGAAGAGTTAAAAGTTGCCATTAGAGCTCAGACTAGCTTAGGGAGGCCAATTTCAGACTTTCTTCAATTTGAGGATAACAGTTTCAATGTGTGATGGAGGAAACCTAAACCCTATACTGTATGAGCATTTGATGTTGTCTTCTTCCAAGGCCCACAGCCTGCATCTGGCCAGCACGAGCTGGGGGTGCTGTCCTACTCATCAGTACCAAACCCCCAAAAGACTGCAGAGCTTCTAGCCATAGAGATTGTAGCCATCCGCCCACTCCCCCTCCGCAAAATGTGGATCAAATTAACCCGGCAGCAGCAATGTTCTCCCTCGACAATCAATTGACTCTCCAAGTCCTAAAAACAGACACTCTTGTTTCTTCCCTGAGCCAGACATGAACTGTGTTCTCTTCTCCGTGTTGTCTGCTGCTGTTTGTTTGACTCTGTCAGTTTTCTAATGACAAAGAAATTGCTTTTCTCCAGTGAACAGAGGGACTGTTATAAACTATTCTGATGTAATTACCAACAGGTGTGCGAGGTCTAAAAAACAATACTTTTCTTTGAGCATGTAAAATCAACACTTTAGTCACATGAATGCCCTCAGGATTTTTACCACATTTGTTCTTTTCCCCAGGTATTGTTTAATTTACATATGACTCTATCAGCCATCCCATTTGCTCCAAATTGTCGATCATATAATTGGCAGTGCATTCATTTTGACTGGCCAAAATCCTGATTTCCTTGATTGGTACTGGCGAGTATCATGAATCAGCCACTCTTTCCCAGAATGAATGGATGTGATATCATATTTTTCTGTAGACAAAACCCCTATTCCAGGTATGTCCCCAAGTCCAGTTAAATTCAAGGATGTATAATTGTTTTCAGCAGTGACCACATTTTTTATAATGGAACGAATTGTTTCCCATAACAGAGCTTTTATGAAACAATTCAAGCCTTTGCAGAATAAACCTCAAATGAGAATGAAAAGAAAATGTTTTGGGTGGAGTGCCACTAACATTCAGTTCCAGCAAAAGTGGGCGTGTGGATTAATTGGAAAACTGCTTCTTAATGTCAACTGCAAGTTCTTTTCTGGTGTTCCAAAGTAACCCATCCCTGTTGGTCGTTCTCACTGCCTTCTATGAAGTGAGAAGGTTTTAGCAGATCGTCTACAATTATGTAAAGAGACCTGTTCTATTTCAGTGCAGGTGAACCTTTTGTCCCAGTTTAGTGATTGATTTCCATATGCTTGAGTAAATGACAAAAATAGGACACATTTGGTACATGGATCATGACTGATGACCTCTTTTATGCATTCATGTAGGTTTTTGGGTCATGTATTCCTAGATAAGTTATTGAGCCATCTCTTCAGAGTGTCACTGTATTTTTGTCCCTTCTGTGCTAAAGTTAAATAGATTAGGTGTTTTAATTTCTTTTACCGTACACAGCTGAGTATAAAATTCTTAAACTGTTTACCCATTCCCTCCTTTGGATCAAAAAAGAATGACTTGTAAGAGACCTATTTTAACCCAACACTTGAAAGTCAAGTTTGACTCTGGAAAAGCATTTAAGGACATTTAAAGGTTCTTTTTTTTTGCGAGACAGCAGTTACAATGAAGCTTATTTATTGGGTGATAATTTTCACGTCAATGTCTTACTTTAAAAAAAAAAACCAAAAAAACGACTCCCTATAAAAGACACCAATAAAAGCACAAAAACAACAATTATCTTTCAAAATCCATTTATTTGAGCTGATACAGTACAACAGAGGCATTGTGTTGAGTAGAAATATACCCAAATGGATGAATTAAGACATTTTACAGGATTTTTGGA
Source organism: Ostorhinchus angustatus (assembly GCA_029822955.1). Taxonomy (NCBI): domain Eukaryota; kingdom Metazoa; phylum Chordata; class Actinopteri; order Kurtiformes; family Apogonidae; genus Ostorhinchus; species Ostorhinchus angustatus. Next base: position 29,652,232 of record JAPTMW010000024.1, on the reverse strand, counting down.
AATCTTGTTGATTTGTTACTCTTAAAAAACACACTTGACCACTGCCCTTACAATGAGATGATACCACTCTTTTTTTGAGCAAACAATGATATTTTGGTGTGCAGTTTGTCCTGAACACATCATACAGTCAAAAGCAGGCCAAGCGTGAACATTGAGTTCTTTGACAATTTAAATGGCTTGAATCACCAATAAATACAAGTATAAAAACACATTGATAATAACTTTCATTATCCAAAAAAACAAAAAAAACAAAAAAAAAAACAAAACATTATAGATACCAAAGGCACACAACTTAATCTACCTTGGCAGTCCAGAATCAGAGACAAAAACTAAAACCAAAACTGTGGCAATAGCCAACAATAATAATGAGCCTTAACGAAAATAATACTTAAATAACATAATAATACTAATTTATTATTGTCATAACAATATCCAGTCAAGTTTTCCTATGATTAGGCTTTCTGCTAACTAACAGATATGCACCAGTTATTTCCAGTTTGGCAGAGTTAAAGTTTCATCACCAGATTCTTTCCATTGCTTTATTTCCTTTTCTCCAGATGTTGTTCCAGTATTTTGGAGCTCCCCTGCTTTGGTAGAGGTGGAAATAGAATTTATTCAAGGTCAGTTAATGACATTACTAAATATTTTCAGTTATCTATGTCTTTTTGCTTTTTAGCACTTGGTTATCGATGTTTAGGATGTTGAAATTGTCTCTGACCCACAAATGCATCAAAACAGGGGAAAATGAGAATTCTCCAATTTCACATCATTTTGTCTGAGACTAATCTGAATACTTCAAGGAAGGAAGTATTTTTCTGCCATAACATAAAGCAATAAGTTTCTTATATTTTGGAAAATCAAAAACAGAAGCATAATAAAACAAAATACTAACATAGTATAATTTTCTCACTGTAAATCCAGTTGACAATAAAATGCAATACAAAAGGCAATAAAATGCAATATAATATGCAACGGGTCTTTCATTTGAATCAGTACCCAGGGCCTTTCCTTCACACAAGCAGATTGAAAACATTCAACATGTGATCTATTTCCTTGGGGTCATCTAACTGCGTAACTTTCCATGCACATCATTTGATATTTTAGATGATGTCAGTCATTGTTCTCCCATTTTTCACTGCTGATGAGAAGTGTTACATACAGAACACCAGTCACACTGACCCCTCAAGACAAGCTGTATCAACAGCCTCTGGCATCTCAAAGAAAAACTCAAAAAGAAAAAGAAAAGTAAAACAAATGTGAGGTACAGTCAACGTAAGGATGATTTCATTCAGCAATGGGGATTCCCAACTCACACAAAACTCTATAAGGCTCACATTAGTCCCTGACCTAACCTTTTCCCAGAATTATGTCAAAACTTCATCTTCATCACATCTTTGGTATCAAACAAAAACTTCCCATCTACTCTTTCTACTCACTTACTTCACTTTCACTACACTACGTTACAGTTCCTTCAAACCAATCAAACTTTGCGATCTTTCATGTGTTTCACAGGAAAGTCCTTTCTAATCTTAGCACCATTCCATGCATCACTCTTTTACAGTTTCCCTTCTAGCTGTAAACTGCTATGCACTGCTTCTCTCTCACTCTCTAATGAAAACAATAGCTGGCTAATTGTGCTTGGTTGAAATAATGGACTAGTATACACAGCTGGAGGGCTGAGCATGGACCACAGATCCCACCTGCACTGAACTGGAGCTGCGCTGATACAGATCTCTAGCACCAACACGTCTCCAGCCTTTGTCTGTGGAATTTGCTGTGTCATCAGCAGGCTTACACAAACCACCTTACTTAGCTCTTTTCAAGAGCTTTGGGTAAAATATTAATGCCTCTAACAGTGGAAACCACCTGACATGTCTTTGGTGAAAAAGATACAAAAAACCTTTTTTAAGAAAAAGTAACCTCTCAGGTTACAGCCCACTTTATCAGGTAGCCTCGAAAATGTTAAATGACTAAGGTTAAGAGAGCCAGGCACATTCCAGGACTGTGAGATGGTGTCTGCGCCATCTCCCTGTACCAAATGTCCCACTAGGTGAGCCCCTCCAGACCTCTGCTGTTGACAGAAAATCTGTGTTCAACCAAGCCACCTAAACTGCTGACAAACTAAACTATGGACTTAAGCATTGACAAAGAACACAGCGGAGGTCTGTCCCTGCATATCTCTGTGTGAGGGAACAGGGGAGGAGAAAAGACTGTTTGATCTCAGCTGTCTCAGACTGACCTTTGAACCCCAAAGAGTAAAGCTTGTCAGCTGTGCACTGAAGGCCCTGGGTCTCTCCACATTCACAAAAAAAAAAAAAAAATTAACAGCACAACTGGTGACAGGGTGGCCTGGCTTTTCCCTCCACTTTACGGAAATGACATACATAATTTTTTGTTATGAATCAAAAAAAGGCACTTCCTACATATTCCTTAGTATCATACACATATATAGGACATACGCTTTTATGAAGATAGAACTGCCTGCATGTTTTACATGTGCAGGCATAATTATATAGGCTGAGTATATACAGTATATGTTTCTCATCACTGAGTAAAATAATTATATATGTCAGTTCCAGCTTTGGACTCTTCCAGTAACAGCCAGTGCCCACCAGTTTTGCACCTAAATCTAAAAGCTACGAAAATATTAATAAATAATCAGCAATGTCAGTTATTTTTGGAACAAGACCCTGGTTTGTTTCTTTTTTTAAAGGAAGTAAAGATCACAAAAGCATGTGCTCTGTGTGAGTTTTAAGGTGCTTTTGTAAACTCAAACTCAGAATAGGTGGTGCACTAGGAGAGCCAACCAGTTTCTGGTTGCTGCGTTTGTGATTCTAACTTGCCTTCTTGCTGAATATGTAAACATGTTGAACACAGCAAAGTCTATGGGTGGGCCAAAAAAGTAGACTGGGTGGCATTTTCTTGTGCCAGCTCCTCTCTCCTCTTAAGTGTGTTCATATGTGTGTGTGTGTACACATATATCATTTCCATCAAGATTTCAGCCCCATTTGGAAAATCACAGCTTCCCAAAAGGTGTATCCCAGTAACACACTGGTCGTTAATGCCGCCCATATACATCTGCACACACACACATGTTCACACACACATATATTCCCTCTGCTTCTCCTATTTCTGCCACCCGTCTTTTATGTGAGGTTGCTGCTGATGTCCAGGGCTTGCTGGTACACCTGAGTCATGTCCTCCAGGTCCCCCAGCAAGGAGAAGCTGCCATTGTCCCCTGGGGAGCCTTTCATTTTGGCACTGCGGCTGAACTTGGGTCCCTGGAGCGGTGGGGCTGCCTGGAAGCCCTTGAAGTTGGCGAGCTGCAGCAGGTTTTCAGCTGAGACACAGGCCCTGATGTTTGGGCGGAGGTGGGATGTGGAGGGGTGCCACTCTGCCCCACTGAGGGAGCTGGGTGACAGAGACAGGACAGAGCTATCCTCCCCGACGATGCTGGAAGGACGACTCTGACTGCGGGACAGACCAGAATCTGCTGAGGGAGGAGGTTCACCGAGGACTCCGACTACTGCTGCTGCTGATGGAGGGCCGCTGTAGGTGGAGTACTTGCCATTTCGCTTCAAGATGCCTTTTCTGCCCATCATTCTTTTGGGTGGGGACGTAGCTAGTAGAGACATACTGGCACCTCCTAAGAGCTCAGAGGACTCACTGCGTTCTGGGGAGGAGTAGTACCCTGATTCCCGCTGCTGGTTGTTCTTCAAGATGCCTTTCTTTGGCATAGAGGGCACCATCTTAGCTGGTGAGCCTCCTCCCAGTGTTGGCTCCTCTTCATCTCGATCTGGACTCGAGGCTTCCTCCACCCCTTCAGGCTGTTGTGGTAGTGCTGCCTGCCCAAGTTCCACTTCTTCCAGACTGGCAGACTGCTGCTCCTCAGTAACCCTGGTCTTCAGGATGCCCTTTGGTCTTTTCAGACCTGGCTTGTCCTCTGCTCCACAATGGGACTGTCCTGCTTCAACATTTTCTTTCTTGGATTTCTTGGGTCTCTGGCGCAGGAGCGGGGGCATAGCTGCAGGTTTGGCTCCAGAACCACGTGGCTCAGTGCGGTTCTGCCAGTCGATGAAGCGGGCCAGCATGGGTGAACCTCCGTGGTCACGTTGGGTCTCGCAGTCACACACACTGTTCTTCCATCCCCAGTTTACCCACCAGTGATTGGCTATGTCCTCCACTGTGGCACGGCGCTCTGGGTTCACCATCAACATCCAGCGGATCAGTCCACGGGCATCTAGCAGAAAACAGCACAAGTTCAAAAAGCATGTAAAGGACTGCATCTGCTTTTAAAAGTCATATACTATTAGTGTGAATGTGAAGAGTGTGAGTGTGACATTGAAAAATGACCTTAAGATACATAATGTTATCAGTTTTATGGGCTATTTTTATGCTTGCAGCTGTATCAAAGACTTTCAGAAAGAGAGAACAGTATTTCCTGATATTCACACGATAGCCATCCAAATGTCAAAACATGTACCCCTCTGACTCTTAGTCTAAAATGTACAGTCCTGTTTTTAGTCTTGGCTACTGTTACTACACAGAGATGAGGGAAGAAAATGCAACCACAGCAAGAGATCCTGCAGTACCTGACGACTGAGTGGGCTCTTTGTACTCGCCGTTGCTAATCTGCCGTATGAGGTTCTTGTGGTCTCCCCCATCAAATGGCATGGTCCCATAGACTAGAGTATACAGCAGCACCCCAAGAGCCCAGCTGTCAACCTGCAGAAAACAAAGGAACAATTGAGTACATTATATGCGGAATACAGGTAGTGCAAAGAATTAGGATATGGTCAGTACTTTGATTACTCATATCTGAGTCGTGCTTTCAAGCTAACTTTAAAGTTAATAAGGACTGAAATACCCATTTCACATTTCTGCTTGTGTTTCAGCATTGCTTCTCAGTCACGTCTTTCATTAGAATCACGACAAATGAAATTACAGTGGGAAATGGCTCGTTTCCATACAGATAAATCCTCTCTTTCCCCTCACTTTTTCCTGCTCCTTCAGGCAGAAACAAGCACTTTCTGACCACCAACTTAATGCTATGTGGCTTTCTTAGTGGTTACATAAGACTGTGTTTCTGGGGCACGAGGAGCTGTAGAGCCACGGGTGGGAGTGAAGGGGGTAATGAGTCCAGCAGAAATGGCAGAGTCGTGATATCCTGGCTGCTGATGACTGGAGATCTGCAGCCTTTCAGCGATCACCAGACGACCTGCCTCACTGTGACTGTGTGTGGATGACATGTCTGGAGGAATGTGACTGCTGAAGGTGGTCACTGAAGCTTTGATTCATAGTCTGGACAGAGGAAATCAGATAGGGCTAGTTAAGGAGCTAGTGAACTTCCTCTTCAACTCTGGACTAGCATCAAGAATGTTGCTCTCCCTTGTTGCCATTGGTCCATTCCCAAAGGCGAGACAGGGCACGTACTATTGTTTTGTTCTATTTTCGTTGCCTGTGTTTGCTGTAATTTGTGGCCTCACCCCAACTGGGGTTCTGTAATTTTGATAGCAATCGGACTGCTGTCGTTTTTAGCACTCTTGAGTAAATTATAGTGAATTACACTAAATTGAACGGTTGGACTTGAATATATATAAAAATGGAATGTTTTTTTCCATGTAGCTTTGTTTTATGTAACTGATGCCATTTAGAGACAACGCCCTACGGAATGACTCCGGAATTGCCAGATAAGTGGCTTTGGGGAGTTATTTCACTCTTTCTTTCACCAAAACTATTCTGCTGGTCTGTGACTTTGACCATGAGTGCCTTTTTGTGGCAGAGGAGCTCATTCCTATCCCATTAAGCTGAAGCGAAAGTGAGCAAAAACCATCCTCCAGTTCCTGACTTCAAAGAAGACAGACATCGCAGGAAGGGGAGGGATACAGACAGTATCTGAGCTGACCTGCTGTTTAGTTGCAAGAAAGACCTCCCTTGAACTGGAGACTAATAGTAATCCCATCAAAGAACCTGAAAATAAAGCCTAGCCACCATGTGTGAATGGACTATGTGATCATGAAAATCATTTTTGATATAATAATGATAAAAGTTTTAGTAAGGTCAGAGATCCAGCGGATTTACACCAAGTTCCACCACTTGGAATGATAATGATGATTACATAATAGGAAAATAATGTCCTGGAAATGAAGTTCACACTGACAGTGGGGTTGTTGCCAGTCTTACCTCTGGGCCACGGTAAGGTCTCCCATTGACAATCTCTGGTGAAGCATAGAGCGGGCTGCCACAGAAGGTTTGCAGTAACTTGTCCTTATGGTAGAGGTTGGACAGCCCAAAGTCAGCAATCTGTGAAAACAGTGGCCGTGTAACTATTAGTCCTCCACAGAAAGATAGTTTGAGACAAGTTAATACAGTACATAAGCTGACACTGTAGTTTTCTGGGTCAAGAACCAAGGGGCAAAGTTACCTTTATATTACAGTTTTCATCCAGTAGCACATTTTCCAGTTTCAGATCCCTGTGCACCACTCCATTCTGAAAAACAAGCAGAAAAGAACTATGATTGATTTATGTATTAATAGATTAGTTATAGGTGATGGCTCCAAGTAATAAACACTCCATTGTGCTAATAGATGATTTACTCTGACAAAGCTAGCTTGTGGCTCTCATGGGAAATCAAGGCAGCCTGTTGGTCTAGTACTCTTTAATTGGTCCTGTCCCCACTGGAGTCTTTATGCTGACATCTGCTGTGATTTTCTTTTTTAAATCAACTCACATGTGTCACATAAACATGAGCCTGTAATTACTACTCTGTATGAATGATGTTCTCACACCATCATGGGATTAAAAGCAACTATGCTGTTAATTCCTGTGTTTAAAAAAAAAAACAAAAAAAAAACAACTAGGAATTAACATATGGTATGCAGACAGACAGAACCCAGCTCAGATGTGGAGGAGTGATTTCACCCCTCCAGGGTTGCGGCACTCTGCATGGCATCTCCTATTGGTTATTCCCTAGAAGGGTGCTGAGATTCACATGACCCTGATTGGTAGATAGAAGGAAGAAGTGGCTGCTTGATTGTTGTGTCAGTGATTCACATTACCCCACCCTGCGGGATGCTGTGCTGGGTAGTGATGATTCATCATTCATGGCTGTCTGGGACTATCCTAACTGAGGACGATGACATCATCTCTAACTCCAGCTGGTAAGGATACAGCACTGGGGAGGCCATCCAAATCAGCTCTGGGACCACTGGGTTTTGATGGGAGTTAGTGAGGTGTGGAACAGGGGTTGACATGAGAGTGGTTAGGAATAAGTCCCCAGGGAAAAGCCTTGGGGGTATCTCAGGACATCTATCAGTGTGCCAACAGATGAGACCCGATTTAATGCAGAGCCTGTTTGTTGCACTGTAATCGGAGTGTAAGCCTGAATTAAACAGGCCTGTGTTTCATCTTCACTCAGAAACAGATGACTCCCTATAACCAGTGTGCCAAGAAAAGCATACTCTGTAGGGCCAGCAGATTAACTGGCTATATGACTGTAGAGGTGCATGGTTAACATTACAATGAGCATGCTACGGTCTGGAAAACAAAGCCCGAATGTGTGAGAGAGGAGAGCAGAAAGATTTTAGGTAACTAAGAAAACTGTTTAGCTCTGCGTATGAATTTTCTTACCTTATGGCAGTGGTGCACAGCAGAGACTATCTGTCTGAAGAAGTGTCGCGTCTCACGCTCACTTAGGCGCCGGCGCTCGCTGATGTAGTCATACAGCTCGCCTTTGCTGGCGTATTCCATCACAATCACGATCTTGTCCTTGTTCTCAAACACTGCAAATGATAACAAAACAAGCATAACAATATGTATGTTGAGGAAAATACATCAGTGTTAGAATAAGAGATGGGAGGACAGCTTATAAAGTCATCCCAGATTCATTCTACAATGTCAAAATAACAAATGTACATTATTATGTAAAAAGCGGTAAAGTAAATCATCCTCCACTCTTGTTTTGGAGCAGGAATTTACATTCCATACTTCCATACTTTTCACAGGGTTACATCACCCAAACCCCACCTCATGTATCTGGCTCCTTCAAAATACTGCTGGGAGGGGCTGTTAGCTCAATCAAGCCCACTCCTCAGAGACCAGTGTGAAAACAGACCAGTGAAAACAGACAGAAAGGAGCTGCCAAATAAAAGAAAGTGAGAGTTAGCTCCTCATTCGCAGAATCCATGGTGGTGTCATGCAATGCCCTTGACACATCATACTGGAACCCACACCATATCATCCCATTTTTAATACACTCCCACATTCTTGACCATTATACAGAGTCCATCTGATAGGAAAATATGAGGTGGATGAAATGCAACATTTTCATATGACAAAGAAACGTCTCTTTTACACCAATGGAACTGAGTAAAAATGATTAAACCATGACTCAACAGAGGGAGGAAACCTGGACTTATTATTAAAAAGAGAGATAAATCAACTCAAATTGGATCTGCTGTTCCACTCTGTGTAAACAATTATAATAGCCAAGCAATGTTTACACCCAGTCTCATCTTTCTGTTCATTAGGTTGTGATAATATACTGTATATTCCAAAAGAATTCTACTGAAAAGCTTAACAACTAAGAAATTTGTATTCTCAATAAAATATAAGGTGAGAGTAAGGTGGCAGCAGTGACATCAAATTGACTCATTGACAGTGATTGTAAAACTACAGGTTAGAGTTCCAGCTTGAGCACTAGAAGAGAAATGGGGGCTTGTTGCACATCTGGTGGCTGGAGAAAGTCATGTTATTGCTGTATTATTACTATAATATGTCGCTATCCAAATGCAGTTCACCAAACATATCATTCTGTGTCAGTATTTAGCCTTCTGGTATATAATTTCATCTTGGCAACATACTTTTCTCCAAGTGCCTTGGCATGAAGGGAATGAAAATGATTAGGCAGAGAGACAGGGAGAGAGAAAAAAACAAGGGAATGCTGGGGAGATGACAACAACGTAGTCAGCCATGTTGTTTTTTATTGTGCCCCAATTTTCCCACACAGCAGGGTCACTGGGGGTGAGGGGCTCTGCTTTCTGCACCCTTGAGTGAGCACCTTCATAGTTTGTCACACTACTTTCCTCACCCACCACCATGGGTTCTTTTAAAGATATAATCCTCTACAAAAACACACAGTTGCTGAGTGATGGTAATGCTCCCTTATTGTGACTGTGCTGCTGCTGCTTGGGAAGTAACAGGCAGGATTTCAGCCAAGCACCAGAGAGGCCAGAGCCAATGCAGACTTCTGATTGGTGAACAGAGCGGTGACCCGGGGTGACATTCGCAGTTGTCTATACTGGGGTTCTGTTTGCAGAGCCAATTCTCAGCTTGCACTCCCATTTACCTTTGACCCCTGGTGGTGAAGTAATTACCTGGCTTACATAACTCCGGTTTGTTACAGCCCACTGGGTCCACCAGTCATCACTACAGCATCTGTCACTCATTGGGCTTTGTTCACAGGTCAGGCCCTCGCATCTGACTAATTAGCACCTATTGTCCTATTGCCATATACTGATGACAGGCCTCTGTAGCTATCTTAGGTAGGAGCGAGCTGCAGAGATCTTACAAAATGTGTTGAATACTATGGGTACGGGCAATAAAAGTGGAATAAACAGCTTGAAGATTTTAGTGCTGACGTAATGGCTGTTTCTTGAATTAGGTTTCGCTGAACCTTACTTTACTATTACAAAAGAACACGAGGGCTTAAATTGCTATCTGATTCCTCTCTGACGTCATCTTTAGAGACTGCAATATAACAATTATACCAAAAGCTATCTCTCTCTGCATGAAGTTGTTTCATTCTTCATTGCTATTTTTAACTCATTGTCCTTTCCCTCTTAAAGTGTGCTAAGTGTTTGGGGTTTTAGCATTGCAACATTTATCTCTCCATGCATGCATCATTACCAACACCATGATTACTTTTTTGTATCAGTTTGTCCATTCACAGCATTCTTTTTTAGTTGTGTATTTGTTCTAAAAGTGAGGCACAAGGGAGATAGATAGAAATGAATAGGAAAATTCACTATTTAATGCCCTGCACAGTATGCTGATGGATGCAGAATATGAGGGAAGAGAGGGAGTGGTAAAAATCCATCTTCACACACACATCTGGTTCAGCTTTGCTTCACACAAGGCAGTTAGCAGGGGCTGTTGAAGAGGGTGTTGCCGGATACACAAATCTGGGGGCCTCCTATATATCTCTAAAGCGAGGCTGGGTGGAGGCCAGGCCACAACAGTAAACGCCGGGTTTAGGGAGAAACACCAAAGAGGAGTGCAATGAGCCTGGTAGAGTTTGTTGGTGGAATAGACAAGGCAGCACACACAATAACTGTATATAGCCTTAAGTTTATAAAAATGGGTGTTCTTTTAATCATTCTCCCACAAAACACACAAACTTGACTGCACTTCGGCCCTCCAGCTGACTGCTGGCACGTTCCCATGACAAATAGTGCTGTTTGTCACATACATTGCTGATAACGACCTGGGGACTTTGAAACTGAACAAAGGACAGTGGGTAGACTAGTTTGGGCAGTGGCACATAACTGGCTGCCACTGTGCCAGGGTAACTATCCTGAAAAGGGCATTGAAACCACTGCTTTGTTGACATAGGCATAAAAACAGTCATGAGACTCAAATCATACAAAACCTCCCTCTGTTGCACTTAATGGCTTTAACTGACTGCCTGCACATAGGGACAGGTTGCATTACAAGATATTGTTAATAGCAGGGAATATGCTGAAAGAGTTCAATGGGAATTGTTTATGCTTAGAATTTATCATAACTTGTGTTTTCTTCCACTCATTCTCAGGTCATTCAATAGAAATCATATCAAAAAAGTCTCATAGGGTAAATGTGTGTAGCTTTAAGTTTGACTTAAAGGCTTTGATATTTAGTTGCTTCCTGGTGAAGATAAATGTTGACGTTGCTCCTGGGAAGGCTTAAGGCCTTTCCTTCCTCTGCATAGCTCTGGACAAGAGGTGAGACAGGGTTCATACTTGGGTCACTGAGGTCCATCCAGAGCTAGAAATACACATATCCATGCACTTATACGTAGACAAAAATATATAGACACACATGTGTGTGCAGGCTTGCACACATACAAAAGTACAGTCTGGTTCCCAGCTGCAGTTGTCTCTAAGTATCAGCAGATGTCTGGCCCTGAGATCAAGACCAGAGAAGACAAGGGATGAGACCTCTTAGATGTGGAAGAGGCAATCCCTTACAATACGGACCCGCCATCCCCCATACACACAAACTTTAAGAACACATATGCGCGCACACATACACACTCAGAGAGTTCCAGACGTACACCATCAAAGAAATCCAGACTTTTACTGGCCCAGGCAGCCAGACAGAGAAGAAAAGATAAATAACATCCCAGAGCTGTAGTGCAAGTTGTATTATGACATCTGTGTGTCATAACATGACAGTCTTACAGTTTAGATTGGACAAGCCGACAGAGGAGTGAATTTTGGACGTGTGTTTGTGTTTATATGTGTGCAAGTCAAACAGCATGTAAGATGTGTCATGTATGTTCATGACTGGATGTTCCTTGATTCCTTGTGCACATGTATTTACAGGCATGCGGCCGACCCTCACCTTCATAAATAGAGATAATGTGTGGGTGGCGGAGTGATGACATGATTTCAATCTCTCTGCGGATGTGAACCATGTCTTGTTCATCCTTGATCTTCTCCTTCCGAATTGACTTGATGGCGACCTGGAAACACAGAGGATACTTCAGTTAGATTTCAGAAATATGTGAATTTGGATAACAGACCTTTTGGATACAGAGTTAATAATTTCAAACATACTTCCTTCTTTTAACTTATAATTATATGGGATTTTATTTGGACAGGAGCCTTGGTGTACATTTCCAACTAAAAAATTAACACCTAATTAAGGACAACAAATTTCTGTCCTACTCATTATCTTATCAGTGTACTCTTACAGAGTATAATCGCACAGCATGTGATGCATGCCTTTCGCAAGCAAATAATCACTGTGTACATACTTAACCTTATTTACCTTTTCTCTTGGGGTCCTATATGGCCTACATAGAAACCTCTGGCCTTATGTCCGGACCTTGCTAACATGAAAGGTGTACCAGACAAACAAGAGAAGGTGTCATCCCATTTTAACACTGTATAATTTACTGCGTATAAAGCAAAACAACAAGGCACAAGTTGTCATAATAAAGGCCTGCTTTGTACTCCTCATAGCCTCGACCTGTATTTAACCAGGTTTAAGTCAGTGTTTGGGCTGGACCTAAGACCTAGGCCCCAACCAATCTTAAATGAAGTGATCATAATGCCAGTTCAGGTACTGCATGATGGTTTCTGTAACCATGGTTACAGAAAGCAGGAATAAAAAAAGCCTTCTCTCCACGGACCATGTACTTTGAAAAAGAGGAGAGGTGTAAATTGTTCATGATCTCCGGAGGATGGCAGGAAGACTCAGAGGTCATGGTGTTCAACTATAAATCAGATGTCACTGATTCAACCTCTGCAACAGCCATGTTTCCTCCCTTGTCAAGGGGTTCTTGAGAAAGCACTAAATCACAACCATTTTACTGTTCGACTTATTTTTAGTAATTCCGATTAAGTACAGCTTATGGCCTACATTGACCTACATTTAAAATAGAAAAGCAGACTCATTGTTTTATGGGCGAAAAAAAAAAATCAAGAAAATAAGGTAGAGTAAGTAAGTCTGCTATATGTCTAACAGGCCTGCTAGAGGATATTCAACTGTAAACTACATTTGATATGATGATTTTTCACTGCCATGGCAGTGCCACCATGGTAGCTGCAACTGGATGCATTCAATCTTCTATCCTGTGCACTCCTTTAATGAGAGGTTGGCGGCCTACTCCAAATAAACCAATCAAAAGTACACAGTCTAGCACATGTCACTATAATTGTAGCCTAAACATTCTGAATTGAACCCTGTGCTTTCTTTGATCAGGCCTATATAGAGTCTGTTCAGTTTAAAGTCTGTTAGTTTAAACTTTTGTCCTCCCTTTGCTAAGCGGTAGTATTCTGAGGAGCCCAGCTTTATTCCATGCAGCAGAAACCACAGGCAGTAGTGAGTGCCAAGCTAATTACCGTGTACATCAATAAAAATAACCCCAAACCGGAATAGTTCCCATCCAGAGCATGCCTTGATTGCATAGAATTTAAAGAAATCATACTGTAATAAACAAGATTGGGTCCAGGGGGTCGGCCTACTGTGTTCATGATTGGTAAAAGTTAAAAGTGTGTCTTAACACTGATGTTTTCCTTTACCTCATGAGAATCACTAACATTTTATCCCTGATTCCAAAAACACGACTAACATTTTTGTGCACAGTATGAGGGAGTACAGTGGAATGTGTCACCTTCCTGCATTTAAGGTAGGAATTAATTCAGGTATTTCATTTGATTTGGGAAATGATTGAGAAATGATCTACAAATGTTGCACACAAAGGCAAGAAAAACTTAACTCCAGCTGATGCCTTAAACCAAAATGCTATTTTCTTCTGAAAGGGTAGTAATCAATCTTAAACTTCCATGATCCTAATTCCACACTGTATGTCAACTCAGTGAACTTGGCGAGCCTGCCCTCCCACATCAGGCTTGAGACACAGCCAGATATCTCCAGTGTATCTCCTCATGTTCCCCTGCCCTGACCTCGATGTGGATCATTAAACAGGACTGCAGATCAGCCAGCCCAGCCAGCTGGCTGACACAGCTACGCTTGTCCTTAAGTGGATCCCTATTACTGTCAGTCAGAGTAAACAGGCACCGCACTACTGCCCATGTTGGCCTCTGCCAGGTATGGGGCTAGCTTCATTTTGGGTCCCCCCAAAGTTCACAACAAAGCTTGTTTGAAGTGAAAGTCCATGTTTTGCTTCACTGGAGCCTGACATCTTCCAGCGCTTTCTCAGGCCATTAAAATAGATGAAGTATTCATCACAGACTCACTCTCTCTGGGTTTTCTAAAGATCATGATCATCTGTTGTGTTGAGTGTTTCTGAGTCAGAGCTAGGGGGAGAAGAGACAGAA
>JAPTMW010000024.1:29549688-29560770 GCA_029822955.1 Ostorhinchus angustatus | reverse complement strand
ATTTCATGAAGAAAACACAGAACATACCAAAAATAGAAATACTTGTAAATATATTTAAGTACAGTGTATGAATGTAGTCTCTAGTGCAAGTAACAATAGCATCAGAAATGGGCTTATTATCAGGACTCCTGATCACACTTGTGTGACGGTAGAGGTGGGACTGTGTCTACAACAGGGGTTTCAACCCTGGGGTCGGAACCCCACGTAGGGTAGCCTGGAATTCAAATGGGGTCACTGGAAATTTCTAGTAATTGATAAAAAAAACCCCAAAAAAACCTAAAAACCTAATATATATATATATGTATGTGTGTGTATGTATAAAATATTTATTGTATTAGTATTTTTTTAATGATTCAATATATTTCATTACAATTAAATCACCTCACACTTTTCTTAATAAAGATCAAGTTCAAAATAAAATGCAGGATATAATATCTGAGAGGGCATATCTTGATTGACCCGATCATGTGACCGTGTGCGTTACTACGCTTCAACCTGCCTGGACACAGTCAGAAAACTGGACTGAACAGAGAATGGAAAGATTTCTTCCCCCACTTGGCCCTGCTAACACATTCCCAAGAGAAACTGAGAAGCAGACACCAAAAAGGTGCATTATATACATTATATAGCATAAATGTCCTCTAAAATTAATGTTTATTTTCCACATAGTATAGGAAATTATTACGTGATCAAAAACAAATACATTTTTGCAAACTTTTGAATGTCTGGGGTCACCAGAAATGTGTGATGTTAAAATGGAGTCATGAGCCAAAAAAGGTTGGGAACCACTGGTATAGAACATGAAACAAGACTCTGGCCTTTTCAGGTTGTTACCAGGAACCAATAGTTTATTCCAGCCCAAAAACAACAGCCAATTTAAAGAAAAGAGTTAAAGTATTCAGAGTATTTTGCAGGACCTTCCTTTGACTACAGGAGCAACTGTCTATATGAAAACACCTTCTATGCATCCTCATGAAAGCACAAGTTTAATTTAATGTCAAAATATTGCACTACTTGGTGAATTAAATAAAAAATGGATTAATTTATTCATGCAAATACAGTCGTTAATGTCTGGTTTTGAATTAATGCTGTAAATGTTACTTTAATGGCTGCAATGAATAGCAGAGTCGACAGTCATTTTATTTGTTAGTAATCTCCAAAATAGAATTTAGTATCTGATTTTTCTCACAAATTGATTGCAGTTGCGGTAGTTCATACTTATATTTTTGTATGTGTTGTTTCAAGCACACAGACTTTTTCTTTGCCAAGAAAAACACACTCTTATACCATGGTTTAAAATAATCTTCAAACAGATTATATGTACCCATAAATCCAAAAGTTGCCGGAGGATGCATCAGTTTACAGTAGATCAGTCATGTTTTTTTTTTTTGGCATAAAAGACACCTTGTAACATGGTTCATAAGCAGAATATGAAATAAGAAATTGGTAGAGAATGCCTATTATGTGCCCATTAGAACTGTGGAGCTAAGACAGAACTTTAAATGGCGAATTAAAGGATTATCATGGCATATACTCAGCTATTTGATTGGAACTTTGTATTATTTGATCTCAATTCAACATTCCTAGGATTTAAAATTGGAACACAGTATGACTAGATACTTTTATGCATCTTATTTTTCTAACCATTTTTGTCTGTTATTTGTAAGAGTATAAAAGCATCATGACCGTTTATTTTTCCATTGTGTTACATAGAGTACATTCTATCTCTTATTTCAGCGTGCCCAACCTGCAATGATTTCCACGGGCTTGTGCAGAAAATCATGGAGCTGCAAGACATCCTTGCTAAAACGTCCAGCAAGGTAATGTATTGTGATATAATGTGCCTTAATTTGACATTTACTTCACAATTTGCACGTTATCTTAAATAAAATCAGCAATTTCCATTTAAAGTGACCAGTTACTGCAGCAAATTGTGCTGTGGTATAAAATGTCCACTTGTAAATGTGCCTTTGTCATTAAAATTCATTATATCGCAGTCAGGGAAGCATTATCGTTGGATGCTGATATTGTTCAAGTCTTTTATGCTCTGTGTGTTGAAAAGATGTTAATGGTGTCTAATGACTTACTTTTGTGATGCCATTGGTTTGCTTCTGAAGCTGTGCTTTCTACATGTGAATATAGACATGCTGAGGCTAACTCTCATCTTCTCTCTCCTTCTTGCCTTTGTATTTTTGGGGGGGGTGGCGTGAGCAGCTGTCCAGGGCGGAGGAGAAGATGAATGGGCTCGATGGCTGCTATTGTGAGAGAACCTGCAGCGTCAAGGGGGTCGTCTACAGGGAAGACGAGGGCTGGACAGATGGCTGCAGGAACTGCACATGCACGGTGGGGCTTGAAAAACGGGTGCTCGGCTGCATGCGTGTCTATATTTGTGTACACCCGGGTGTGTATGTGACTCTACACATGTTTGAGTAATAAAGTGCAAGGGAGGGCATTCAATTTTAATTAAGTATATGTCTGCGTGTGTGGGGTGGGAAAACACCGAATTGGGAATTATTTGCTTGTCATACTGTATGTGTTTGCGTGGTTGTACATAGAGTGTTTACAGACGTGGGAGATAAAATAGATATATGTGTGTGTCTGTGTGTAGGCTTGTGCCTGTGTGCGAATGTTAGATTGATGTTACAGAGGGGAAGGGAGAACATGCATTTTTCATCATGTCTGCAACACTGTGCATGTGTGAGCAGCACATTTGCAGCAAGAGTTTTTTTTTAATGTGTGTGCCCTCACATGGGGCTGTGTGTGTGTTTGTGTGTGTGTGTGTCTGCATTTACACACTCTTCATTGTTCCCATTGTAGGTCTTGGCTTTTGTTTTGCTTCCCTGTTCATCAAGTGTGTGTGAGGGTGGGGGTATGCGTGGGTGTGTGTCAGGGAGGGGTAGAGGTGCAGAGTACAAGGCCCTGCTGTCAACACTATCATTATTTTTTGTTGTTTTGAAACAGAGGAGCGTTGCCCCATTTACCCCCAGAAAATATACTGTATTGAAAACCCCCGCCGTCAACAACAGTGCCTAGTGCTTGATTCTCTCAAAGGTCTACTTTCCACTTCATGAGTGTGAATAATTGCCAAAAAGAAAATTAGAAGCGATTGGAGATCTGGTCTTGTACCACATTAGTGAACAGATTTCACCCCTGTCAGTCTACTCAGATCTGGAACAAAAAAATACTCATTCATGCTACCAAATCCTTCCAAACAGCCAATGACATTCTTCCGCGCTTCACTAACCAACATGCAAAAAATAGGAAATCACATATCTCTCAGTGCACCGCACCTAATTGCTCTTGACAGATGATAATTATCATCTGGGATTTGTTCTGCCCACTCATCCAATGAAATCACTTCATTCAACAGGAACGGTGTGTTGCCATTCCTGGGCTGCAATTAAGGAATTAGATGGGATATGTTCCTTACCTTATGTGTGGCAATTAGCTGCGACCTTTAAAATTCAAAGGTCACGCATTAAGATGTTATCAATTATGTGGATCAGGTTGAGAGATGTTTCTGTCACAGAGCTTTCATCTGAGGAGGCAATGTTAATTACACACAGCCCCACAGAGAAGGAGGTAGCATTTCCATGATTGCCTTACAGGTTGTTGTGGAAATCTGGAATCTTTATGAGTAGATTTACAATAAAGGCCACCTGTTATTTCAAAAAAATAAACATTTCCTACTATTCTGCTGGTGCCTCATTAAAATGGTTTTACAAATGCAGAAAACGTACAGGAAAACACCTTCATTTATTAACAGCTGTGGGAGTAATTATTAGACCACCTGTGAATTTTTTTTTTTTTTGTGAGAATGGATATAAATGCCCTTCAAGATTGATCATTTTGTGTGGAATTCATCAAAGTGGTTTTAATTATTCTATTTATCTAGAGCAGGTATGATCAATGACAGTACATTCCATAAATTATGGATACAGACATGAAATATTGAGGTAGTAAAATGTCCATGACATGACCAGAAGCATTTCTGAATCACCATTTTTATGTTCATCATCTACATTTGTAAATATAAAGCAATTCAAAGTGGTTTATAAGTAAGAGAAGAGAATGCAAAGCTCCACATCATAAAACCATTTCAACAGCACGTCGCAGTAGTCTAATGATTATTTCCAGAGCTGTATGTAATCAGTGGATTTCTTGCAGAGGCAATGTAAATTAGTCTCTTTTTTAAAATAGAGTTTAGTGAACTTTGATGGAATGGATGTGGCGATTAACCTTGGCACACTGTTACCTCTCATTGTAGCTAGCATGCATAATGAGTTGCTTTGCCTGTTGCTGCCAAACGCAAGCAGCCTCTGATGGGTTTTGGCAGCCATCAGAAGCACATTTCTAAACAATTGCTAGATAGAAAAGAACAGCAAATGTTTCGCATGGATGTTAGCTCTTCCAAACTGCAAAATAATCAATAGAAACGCAATGGATTACTAAAACCGTAAGCTAGAAGTCACAATATTGGATTGACTCAGTTTAGAATGTGAACCGCTGCTCCTCATATATTCACCTGCACGGAAGCTGGTGTTAACGTCATACAAGGTCATCTCTGACTCACTGTTTCTCTTTTGGATATGTATGTATCTGCAAACCTTTGAGTGTATGTGGCTTGAATGATATTAAATGAATGCTTAATCATCAGTCAGATATTGGAGGGATGAGGTCAGTGTGTGAATGTGATGGTATCTTGGCAGTTTTGGTACTTGAATTTAAGAAGCACTGATGATCACACTGCTTTATTTCATATCCATATATTATCCCACAATCTCAGAGTGCAACTGTTGCAGAGCCCACAAAATTAATGACCATCAGATCCTGAGCTGTGTCTAAATGGGCTTTGGAGGTACAATGAAACACATCCAGCTGCAGCACAAAGCATCAGCACTAATGTTTCAGCAGATGTATTCAGAGACATAACATAATTTTGACAGTAAAACATTAATTGAACACATTTCTGATCTGCATGAATTCTATTAATTAAAGACTATTTTCTCGCACATTTCAGCAGAGGTGTTGGAGCCACAAAATACTATAGAAGCATGAAACTTGTGATTTTTAGAGTTCTGTGTGTGACTTTATTCATTAAAGACAGGCAATCTGAGGATTTTTATCATTTTTATTATGGACCAATTGGTGTGCTGTACCTGAAGCACTAAAAACTCTGACTCAGGTATGAGGTTTTATGGCCATGCCTGGGCCAGCAGGTCACTAGCCTAAAAACCTTTGTGAATAAGTGCATGAAACTGAACAGATTTTAATGCATAATTGCTTGGTGCAATCCATTTTTTGAAGCACCAGCTCATAGTTTCATCTTACTTTTTGAACGCCTCAGTTTTGATGTAATATAAATATCACTGCTGGCTTATTAAATCCAGTCTCTATTACGTAATAGTAGTTCCTCTTTAAACAGTGTGTTGTGTTTCTCTTTCTAACAGAATGGCACAGTGCAATGTGAGGCCATCTCCTGCCCTCCCCCTCAATGCCCGGCGGGCACAGCGCCTGCCTACGTAAAGGGTGCCTGCTGTAAGGAGTGCCAACGTGAGTGGAGTACCCTTAACCTCTTCACCCTCCCACACTCATACAATCATGGACACAATTGCTCAGAAGTACGCACACACAACAAGCAAAACAACTTCCACCACCAACAGATTTAGAGCACGCATCACGCCTCCACAAGGTCTGCCTGACAATTGACCAGGGCTCTGCTGTGTTGCTAAGCTACCTCCTAACATGCCTCTTGAGATGGGTCCATCCTTTTGCATATACATGGACCAATCAATTATTCACTAGCTGACTTCGAAACACAGATGGCCACAAGTCACACGGACACAAGCCAGTAAATCTGGGTTTGCTGCATGTGATGTAAAGTAGTTCCTGTTCATGGCAGACATGTCGAAGCTGTGAGAAGGGACGATGAAAGAAAAGTTAAATAAAGTGATGCTGCTTCTCACTGGTGATATGTCTTCTTAAATGTTCATTTTTCAAATTTTGAGCTCTGATACATTCTTGCTGGTTAAATAATTCTATTTCATCAGATATCTGCATAGAGGGTCTGTTTTTCCCCCTTTTTCAAAGGACTCTGAGTTCAGCAATGAACTCTTATTAGCCCCTTCATAGCAACATTCTGCATCTCATATTCTCTCAATTCCCCTCTCAATAAAAATGGATTTCAGAGGATATTAGCTTTTGTCACCCCGGCATTCTTCTGATAATAGCACAAATTAAAGTTCCCTTTAAACAGCAGTAAGAAGTGCCTATCAATGTATGGAACCAAAAAAGGACATGCAATATTTAAAGGATTATATGATTGTGCAAAATGACTTCACTCTGGCCTTCAAATTGCAGCCGTTGGTCTCCTACTTCCTTCACAAAGCAAATAATAGATTAGACTTAACTCTTTATCAGCAGGAAACCATTAGTGTTGGACTCTAATCAACTTGCACTGGCATCATTATGACTGACCCAAGAATCAGGGGTGCAACACAGGGGTTTAATGCATGACTCCGAATCTGCTGCGGTGTTACACAAATATAAACACGTAGCAGGTAATCCCCTTAAACTCAACACCCTCGTGTTCACTTATCTCACCGAGGTAGACAAACACTCAGCTAATTACGCATGCTCCGGCTTTGGAGAGAAGAGTGCCGCAAGTTTTCCCACTACAAAGACATGATTCGCTCTCCAAATTAAAGCCTTATCTTGCAGCACAAGGCCTTGCAGGGAGGAGTTGTGAGTCTGTTTTTTGATGGTCTGTCAAATAGAACGTCAAATGGCTGTTTCAGAAGTCCTTCACTTTCATGATACACCACTTTGTGACAGGGTCTGACCTGCGGTGTCAATCATCTCTGTTCGTAGTATCAGTCTGAATCAGAATGACCCCAACTGCTCATCAAACATGGGCTTTCTGCCCATGTGATTATTAATTCAGCCCCTCCCTGCAATTCTGTGAAAGTGGTTCCCCTTGTGTTGCATTGAGGTCTACTTACTCTTGTCAATTATTTCATCATGTTTCCCAGGAGCGATGCTTAATTGGGACTGACATGCTTGATTTGGTTTGACTCAATTTACCTAAGGGCTTCAAAAACAAAGCAAAAAGCAAAACAATATCTAGCACAAGGGTAGATTGTATCATATCACCTGGGGGCTCTGAGTGGAATTGGAGGTGGGTGGGGGTGATTAAAGTGTTAAATGATTTATGCCATGATAAACTATTAACACGTAAGTTTTCCAATCATAAAACCATAAAACCCAAATTAACTGTAATTTTGAAGACACTGCTGAATTGCGGTCTCTTGGGTGTTTATTTTTTATGTTCATGTACTTATTTGCTGATGATTTTCTTGTGTTTTCTCCCAGCCGTCTGCCTGTTTGGTGGTAGAGAGCTTGTGGAGGGGGATCAGAAGGCTGTGCGCGACTCCTCTGGCAGGTGCCTGCTGTTTGAATGCAGGGTAAGTTAAGTGAACACAGGCATAGAAAAAATATTTACACCTACACTAAATTCAAAATGTCATCAAGCTCCTCCCTAGAAAAAGACATCATCATAACTGATATAGCTTAGCACCTAACATACCAGCTTGGTAAACACTAATTGTGCTTGCTATTTTGTCCTAGAGGCTAAATCAAGCTGCATTGAGCCACAATGTGGAATCGTCAACCTAAGCTGCATCTCATTGATCAGGTGTCCTTTCTGTTCTGAAGAAAATTGGCCAAATCCTGCTAATGGAATTTATATGTGGGGGCCATAATAGTCCAACTGTCAATCAAGATGCTACGGTCATTCTACGGTACCAATCATCAGATACCAAAGTGGTCCCAAATCATATTAATTTTGCAATTATTCAGAGCATTTGCCTTTGTTTGCCTGGAACACCAGATGTGTGGGTCGCACACTTTTGGGAGTAATTCACTTGATGGCATTATGCTAGACAGGCCAAATCAATCACAGAAAAGTGATTTGAAGTTTTTAATTACCAAACTCTATCATATCAGCAAGCTTCTCCCTGAGTCCTGTAAAGCTCCATTAGAGTCTGCAGTTTTAGACAGCTGTCTGGCTTGTTTCTCCACACCTGGCCCATCTGTAGTCCCAGTTAACTGACTGGCAGTCCCAGGCAGATCAAAGAAATGGGGACGGGGAATGCTGTCAGTCAGCCCACTGCTGCAGACTCCTGCAGGCTTCCCCTGACAGCTGCTTGTCACGCCTCTGATCTTCTGTCTGCCTGCTGGCTACAGGGGAGCAAGTTTTTGGGTTGGTGGGTGGCAAGAAGAAGACTATGAAGCTTGTTTGGAAAGTTTCTGGTGGATTGTTCTGAGAAGTTTGTTTCAGAATTTCTTAGTGACAATGCAGTAATTATAACTGGTTGTTATAAACACTAAACATATGCACAAGCAATGGCCAAGATCTTATGTAAAGTATTTGCTCACTATAACTAGATAAGAACAGCTTTCTTCATCCGACTGTGTCTGGTGTTAATGACTCTAAATTAGCAACAGTCAGAGGTACACGAATAAGATCATTAAAAAAACCTGCCAAAGGCATGCTGGGAATAGAAACCCTCTAATCAGGTTTTAGACGGACTAAACACACATACAGGAATAATCTGGAAGATTGATTCACTGTTTGTACAATAAAGATGCATCATGAATCACGATGTAAATCATTGAGGGTGGCTGGAAGAGGGGAGAGGGAGGCTTTTCCCTTCTAGAAGTAGTTGTGAAAAAAAAAAAACAATACTATTGACCAATGAGTAATTGGTTTGTAATGAACAGGCACTGAGCAGGGAGAGTGGCAGAGTGACAAGGGAAACGGAATAGATAAATAATTACCTTCATAATTACCTCCAAGGCCTTAGCGAATGTATTCAGTGGAAAGTCAGCCCACAGAGTAGTTCATGGGGATTTTGTCTGTACTTTTCAGGACAGGACAATGCATCGAGTAGTCCCCAGTGAGCCTTGTCCAGAACTCAACTGTCCAGAATCGGAGCAGATCACCCTGAGTGACAGATGCTGCAAGGTCTGCAGAGGTATGGTGGAAGCCATTAAAACTGAACTGTCATAGATTTACTAACAGTACCCGTTTGCTTGGACAAATACTGTATACATGCTGTAGATAGCTAGACATAGAAAAGAAGTTAATATTTGCAAGAAGATGACTGCAGTTGTGTTCAGAAAGCCTTGATATGCTTATTTCTAGCAGGTTGAGGATCTGCACAAGTGGATTATAATATACAGCATTATGTTTTCATTAGTATGTAAAACCATGAAAATAAGAATTGTTTTGTTAGGAGTCTATCATCTCCAGAAGGAGTTGTTTATCTTTTTCACTGTCTGCCATGTCTGTACTGTAGCCCAGAACACTGAGCCTGTTTACATGACCATAAAAGTCCGATATCTGGGAGCATGTAATAATCAGATCTAACGCATTTAGATGCACTTAAGAAATGCGATAATCAAAAAACCCTGGTTTAGATGCTCCAGTCCATTATTGGATTTGTTTTGGAGTACATACGTATGTAGTGATGGTAACTTAAACCTCCTGTTACTGTCTTCCACTCACGTTTGACAACTTGTAACTTCTGATTTCAATGATTTTAATTGTCTTTACACATGCGCAGATGTAAAAAAATTAAATAAATCACATTAACCCCTACATGCAGAAAGACATTGGAGTATTGGGAGAAATCCAGGTGTGTTAATCTGATTTCTCATAATTGGTAACTGCCATTATCGGATAAAGCCTATCAGATTATTCTGTTTACATGATCACTTGAATAATCTGATAACTCCAGAAATCGGATAATGATCGGAGTATTGGTGTGCATGTAAACGGGCTCACTGACTCTAGAGAAAACCCTTTTATGATTTCAGTTGCAACTCTAGGTTCTTTTTATTTCATGGAAGTCCCAGAATCAGGTTTAGGTTTATGGGCAGGTGAAGTTTGTACATTGCGTCATGGCTTACCACATACAGAAAAGGATACAAAAGTAAAAAAGAACAAGTATTACAGAAGTAAGAATAATAAAATAGTAAATTCTGCATTTAACCCAACTTTTTTGCTTCTTTACATGTAGCAGCTTATATTTGATCTTAAAATATATGAAAGTCATATTTTGTAATTTGAATTTTGCTGTACATTGTTGTAATGGAACCCTTCAATGGGTGGAACATCAGTTAAAACATATCCACGATTTGGGACCAAATCCATCTCTCCTCAAGCAGCATTATATACATATATATATGTGACCCGTGGTTGTAGATGGGGGTGTTTTTTGAGCTGGGGAGAGCAGACTTATGTTTTATAAGTAGTGACATAAAAATTGATTGGTAAATCATTCTTTAAAATGTAAATGACAATAATATACAGTATTAATACCCAGGCGTGCCTGCAGAGTGAAATTGTGAGGAACACACGAAGCACATGGATGGGAGTGGGGGGTGAATATAAAGGACACATGAATAAACAATGATTAGTGATGCATAAACAATAAGCATCACAGTTATGCAAGTAGGCATGTGCGGCACAAAAATATACTTAAAATGCAGCAGAGATCGGTGCGTTTTAAGGCCGGAGCGTTCGCCGTTGTAATTCTGCCGGCATGCACAGAAGGTCACGGCGATGACGGTGATGAAAGCTGCAGTTTCAACATTTAGTCATTAACCGTTTCAAAGGCGGACACTTACTGCAAATTAACCAAAGCAAACCGGCTTTTTTTTTTTTTTTTGTTCTTTTTTGTTCTTAAGAAATTACCTGCAATGCAACTTTAAATCCTAAAACTGAGAGGAATGATTTAACCCATAAAGACCCGGATCTATTTTTGCAGCGACTTCCAAATGGATTTTTCTCATCATTTAACTTTTACTAAGTGATTTATTGCCCTTTATTATAATATTATCCTCTGCAGTTTACATTTTTCAGTGAAAATCTGGTATTTTTTTTTATATTTAATGCATAAAAACCATGTGTTAATTTTATGTCAGTTCCCAAATGAAATGTTTTCTCTCTCTAACCTTTCTTAAGGGATTTATTACTATTTATTATTCATAATATTATCCTCTGTATTTTGCACGTTA
>JAPTMW010000024.1:29443814-29455574 GCA_029822955.1 Ostorhinchus angustatus | reverse complement strand
ACACATAGTGAAACACAAACATGCACAATAAAGTATGAAATATCCTTCATAGACAAATGGACACACACACACATACATACAGGAATCTGGAGTGCATCATGAGAGTAATTACAGAAAATGACAGTTTATTTGTGATCAGCTAATAAATAAATAAAATGCTTCCATGGATTGGATTGACAACCAAGAATTTACATTTTGTAAAAATAAAATTGGAGAATAATTACTTCCGTCTCTCTGACATTAAACCTTCAGACACATCATATCCTGCTTTCCATTGACTTTCTAACCCACAGAGCTGTGGCAGGAGGTCTGATTGACCTTTATATTAAAGCATTAATAAAAATATGTTAAAGCTGCAGAGAAAAAAACATGTTTAAGCATGTGATGGATTATAAAAGACAGACATATGCAAATATAAGGAATAAAAGTCCTAATTAATGCTTTTGTTCAGTCAACTTTACATTTACAGTTTTTAATATAGTATAAAATAAAGTATGGTGGCACAGTTGAGACTATACCTATGCTTTGAATGTTCTCTTCATTTACTGAAAAAGTATTAGTTTGAAATTAATCTTTAACAGAATTATGTTATGATATGGGGTGCAGCTCATTTTTAGGCATAACAATACATGACATACAGTTTATTATAAAGATAGTTTAAGTCTGGCTAAAATAAATACACACTTCCCTTTAAATAGGCATTTTTTTTCTTCTTCAGCAATATTCTTCAAAACACTATTATTTGGTGTCGGTCATAAATAGTACTTTATATTTCAGTTGAACATGACAAAAATGTATAAAAAATATGGTTGTTTATAGAGTATAAATTGAGTTAGTATAGTAGTTGCATATGGAAAATAATTGGAAGAGAACATTTTATTCTACATGTACAGACATTTTGACCAAAGCAAAGCAAAAATACAGTGGTATTTTACACAAGAAAATATGCAGCAAGTCAGTGGACATGTTGAAAGCCAGTGTAACATAAAATACTGCAGGTTTGAAGTAAGACATAAAACGAGACGTAAGTTACGGATCTTTTTTACAGCAGGATCATGTTTCAAATAAATGAATTTTCCATGCATTTTAGATGACTGCAAAAGTGCATTTATTAAAACTTTTAAGGTTTATCTAGACATAAAGAAGCCCTGAGCTTTGAAGCAGAAGCCTCCCCTGCACTTCAATGGCATGTTTATGCCAAGGGCAAAACCACCTTTCTGACTTTGTTGGTATGCAGTCCAGGTGCACCCGCCACATAAGCAATCATGAGGTCGCTCGTTGGTTTGCTATTTGATCTCTGCTGATTGCATTTATTATCTCTCCAGCTAATATCAAGTGAGAGAATATGAATAGGTCATCAACATACATTGATGTTCATAATCATGTCATTTCACCTAGAGTGACAGAGGGAAAATAATCCAGAGAGATGTCAGAGGGGAATAAATTAAAGTCAGAGGATATAGCGAGGTAACATTTGTCCATGAGACATCAAACGTATATTAAGACATTTATAAAGCAGAACATAACAAGGACATCTTCCATTTTGTTGCCTATAGTTGTATAGACTGTCTGTTTCTGAACATGTGAAATATCAAGGCACTACTGTAGCTGTAACACTGGTGTGATACAACGAATTCCACCTGATGGCAGTGTCATCAGGTGAATGTAGAACTACTCCTTCAGTATAGGCACCATAATAGTTCCCCATGACAAAATCGAATTATGAAAGTGAAAAATCTGAGCGAGCACCATGTCAATTAAGAGTTTGCATTCCGTGTTAGCTGTTAGTACTGATGCAAATTTAGAAGCTTTTAAAAAGACTGTCATAAAAAATAGATTTAAACACATAGAGCTGCAGTAGCCATGAAGACTGGCTCTGTGATTATGTGTCACCACTGTCCTCTTCATGAATCTCATCTTGCAGTGTCTCTCTGGTGTTACAGCTTGATGTTATCAGAAGAAAAGCACTAATTCCAAGATTCAGACAAGGTTCTTACGAGGTGTACAGGCTCTCATCTTCAGCCTGTCTGCAGATACTATGCTTAAGAAAGTTTGTAAGGTCACGGAGAAAGTTTATGGACGTCAAAAGAGACTGCTGGTTCGTCCTGCACTGCACTGTCAATCACGATGCTTGGATGTGTCTCTTGAGTTTCCATGGAGATGGGCGAAGTTGAGTTGGTAGAGGGTGTGGCTCCGCAGTGAGGCCCGTCCACTGAGAGCAGCATAGGTGTTCCTGACCGTTTCAGACTGTCGGTCATGGTCACGTGCATCTCCTCCGGCGTCACGCCCATCTCCTTGCTGTACTCTGACGGAGACTTCCTCTTTATCCTCTCATAACTCTTGTCTGGGTTTTCCGTGAATGTCTCGCTGTCCTGAAACCGCCCGAACAACCAGATGAAGAACCCGAAGAGGACAAACGCCGCCAAACTCGGGATAAACGCCAGGCACTTGACATCCAGGCTGGCTCCGACAAAGCGGCTGTGGAGGAACATGTCCTGCTTCACGTAGGTAAAATTAGTGTTGGGATCGATGTTGGTGGAGCGCCACTCGTAGGTGAGTGTGCTGTGGTTGAAGTGCTGGAGCGTCTCTGGCTCCTCCACTGTGTAGATCTTCTCACCGGGCCCGACATATTGACCATATTCATAGGGCTTGTAGAATATCTGGTTCTTCCACATGTTCAGATCCAAAATCAGCACAAGGAAGATGATACCGTAGTTGAACCACTTACCTGCAACGAGATATGGGACTTCCATTAGATTAAAAATGAGACTATCTCTAAAATCAAGACATAAACATGCACGCACTGTACAGGTAGTTTAACAGACAAATTGATTGATGAACAAGGCGAGCCTATTCCAAACAAGATTTAGGAGGGCAGAGCGAGACAGACAAATATGCTGGCTGTCACGTTCATTTATCAGGAATTCCTCTCCCTTTGCATAGCTGACGCATTGAGACAGATAGAGCCATTTGCAGGTGCTACTTCCTCTACAGTATCGTCTAACGAGATCACTACATTACCACGAGACAGCCATCTCCCTTGGTTGACTGATAGCAGGCAGATGTCTCCCCGGGTATACGTGACACCGGTCCCTTCCTCTCCCAAAGATATGCTGTTAATAAGCTTTTAGTTAAACCAATCACACTGTGCCGGAGCCATTTCCATAATGCTTAATGGATATGCAATGCATTAGGGTTAACAACCTTTTCGCGAATCACTGAGCGATTGAACAGCTTAACATTTAGCGCAGGAACATGCCTTCTCTTGATGGTTGTGAGTCTCTGTGAGCACGGTGCGGAACAAAATGTAGAAACCAGGAGGATGGTTTTAAATGGGAAATATATTCAACAACATTAAGACACCGAGATGTGAAAGATGATGAGATATGCTTCTCGCACAACAGGGAAAAAAATGTGGGGAATAGGAAGCACGGATCCAGCAGGGGAAGCACCTGTGTGCCACATCAGCTACGCATGTATTATAAATGGTTTCTGTTGTTCAACCATCAAACTCCTACCCACATAGAGGAAATTGGAAAACTGGAGCAGCGAAAGCATGTATGATATTCACAGTACAACACAGAAATAGGCCAAAGTAATGTCTCCCTCCTGGATATTTTGGTATCTCTCTCCCTCTCTGCTACTTAATCAATTTATGAGCGTGGCTGGTTTAGTTTACTGTTAATAACCGTACGGGGAAGATCTAGTTACTCCTCCTGAAACACTGAATGACCCTGTATTTTTATTGTCTGCGTAGGTGCCAGTACCTGTGATATGAATGTGATACTCCTCTTTAAAGATGCGCTTGCAGACAGGAAGCTTGACCTTTACATGTGTGGTTGACATGCCTGGTAGATTCATATCCAGGTCGCCCATGAAGTGAGGGAACTCCCAGTCCTGAGAAGCACACACACATACACACACACACACACAAACATACTCATAAGTGTGAGGTCTGTCTGTCATTTACTCAGCGGCAATTGAAACATTAGCAGGAATAAAGCAAATATATTTGTATAAACGCACTGATGTGACAAATGTCAACTATGCATCATGTTTTATTGGATGCTGAACACTTCACTGAACTTTCTTGTATTAGCTGATATTAAGTCTCAGCAGATTCTCTGGTAGACTGAGTGCAGGTCAAACACGGTGTAGGGCAGCTGTAGGAAGACTACACAGTGTGTTTACAGGTTTGTGGAGTGTGTTAATGCACACTGGGATTTCAACATGTCAAAACACATCAACAGGCGTCACAAACTGACATTTAGAAGCTACCTATGTCCTGTGGTGTCATTTAGCTCCTTTTTGCTCATATGTTGGACAAAATTTAAAACACAACACACTGAACAATTTTATGGCAACAAAATTTAACACCTAGCATATCAAATGTAATACATTTTAATGACTTTTTTAAAAAATGATTTGTAAATTCAAGACTTTTAAGACTTGTATTTCAAATGCCATGTGTGTAACGGCAAGTCTTAATGCACAATTCAGATTTTTTTGTGATATACGATTTTTTTGTGTGCTCGTTCATATTACACATTAAATGCGACTTCTATCAGTTTTGAGTATGAACTGAATGTGACCCTGAAGTGACCCGCATGCACAACAGAGGTCCTGATGTAATACGTGACCACGCAGACACGCACTGTGGTTACAGATGTAAATATGGAGGCATCCTGTCTCAGCGTGTTGTTTTTCCTGCCACCCCTCCTCCTGGGACACATAATTGTGACGTTTGTCGCATTTCAATGATGTAAAGGTCAGATAAATGTGACCTGGGCATTCAGACTGAAGTCGCATTGCAATATGTCAGATACGTATCAGACTTAGGACTACATTTGAAAGTATCCGGCTGTAATATATCCAGCTGTGTGACTTTCAGCAAAAAGCAGCCCCTGCCCTTATGTGCATGTCTGATACATGATGTGTATAGCATACATATGGTATATATAATGAACCTCATGTTAAAGTTTGTTAGAGTTTCTCCTTGGAGCTAGAACTAGAGCTTTGGGAGTAATTATTACACTACCTGTGATTTTTCTGGAGATATTGAATATAACAGCTCCTCAACATGAATAATTTATCGACGTTAATGATTTTCAAACAAAATTATTAGAGTAATTTATAATAAGCGTGATAAAATCTGATAGTAATAAAATTAACAAATTAGCTTATGTCTAAAAATATTGAAATAGTACGTGTGCACCACCAATTAATTTGTCGATTAGTCAAAACAGTAAGCATGGCTGACTAATTTGTATTTGGGGTGGAGATGCAGATTTGATGTTTAAGGCACAGATTCAGGCTGAGCGGTGCATATATTAAGTTTTGGGGAGGGACGGTTGTTGGTTCAAGTCCCATCCCAGACAAGTCTTGCTCTGACCCCTCTCTACACATTAACTGCATGTATATTGGTTCTATTTGTGCATGTGTATTTGGGTCTGTACATGTACAAAAAAAACAAAAAAAACAAACAGAATTTCTGCAGTGAGGGACTAATAAAGGCATTTCTTAATTTTTTTGTTATAATTATTTCAGTTTGGGGGGAGTGTGTGTTAATGTTGATGTCACAATGAATCAACTTAAAATGGACTGACATTTGACTTGAAACAAAGCAATTAAAACAGCCATACATGGTGCAAATTTTCCAATAAAACATTATTATGTACATCAGAATAATTTATAAGGGTGATCCAAATTAATGTACAACTCAAATAATTAAACATAATTATATAATGCAGAGAAGATGGGCATTTTGGCTCTTCATGAAGGATCGGTACAACAGATACACACTGAGCGAGTCACTGCTGAATGACGTGGAATCAGCAAACTATTCAATCATTACAACATCCAGAGGAAAATACAGTCTGACTCATAAGATCCAGAAAGGAAAGTGCATTTCAGGACCACGTCATAGTCTAATAATCATTTCCAAAACTATATATAAGACAGAATTCAAGTAATGGTAAGGTAAATCTAATTGTTTTATATCATAAATTACAGTACATTACAAAGGATGGGAAACATATAAAGCTAAATAAATTAATGCACTAAAATCAGAGGAGCAGGAAAGTTATAAACTGATTTAAAATGATCTCCTCCCTCTAATGAGCTGTCCTACAACTTACAAATCAGTGTTTGTCTTCTCTATTACTGAAATAATAAAAGACACACATAATATCATATTTTACAGATTAGCTTCATTTCCCTTAGGTTCCCATTATTTGAACAAAGCGCCTTACTGCATAAAATTACTACATGTCTGAATTCTACATCCCCATGTAAGCCAGAATCTCCCATGCCAATATCTAGGAATGGCATAACAGCTTGGTGATAGCCCCCCTGGATATTAATTAAGTCCTCTAGTACACTTCCGTAGCCACAGTATCAGTTACTACAGCACTAACAGGCATGGCATTTAAGCTTTACACCTACCCTTCAACAAAATAATGAGCTTGAACTACATATATAAGAAAAGTAAACAGGCAGTGTGGATGAGCATATCATCGATGTATATAAATGCGAGAATACACATATAAATGTAACATAGTCTGAGATTAATCTTAGAATAAGCAGACAAATAGACAATTATACAAGAATTATGAAAAAGGCAAAACCCAGCTCAAAGCAAAATTCATACAGGTCATTAATTGGGGCATTAATTAGACTGAGAACAACACTCCTCATATTTTCTCATGGAAATAAGAGATTAACTGCAGCAACCTGTGTACAAAGATGAGGCAAATGAAGGTGTTGCAAGGGCTGTGGTGGAATATTTTATTTACCAGCTCTAGTTGATGGTGGTGGCGGCCACCAGCACATGGACCGTGTAACGGTGCAGTCTAACTCAGGTCATAAATAACAGTTGTAAATGTGCTTGCTGTACACTGTGCAGAAAATGAGAAGGACCCATCGTAAACAAATCCATGTGAGTAGGGAATGATATACCATGCACTTACAGGGAGGGAGCCACATGTCCAGACCAGCGCTGGGAGTCAAACGGAGTTGTCAAAATAGGCAGTGTACACTTCATGTCACATCAGGTCTGTGTTACAAATGCGAGGTGATGCGGTCAAGAAGAGTAAATCGGCCTCAGAAAGACACCATCATTGCTGCAGCAAAGTGCTTGTTTGCAAACTGCGAGTGGAATCGTTTCTATATATGTGCATAATTACAATTATTGAGTAAATTAATGAGAAAAATACTACATTGTGAAGTAATTACTGGCCAAAGCAGCTAGAGGCTATTTAAAATAATGAATTGTTTCAATAAATAAGTGAAAAAATAACATTGGTGGTACATTTAGTCTTATAAGCATTACTATGGGAATTAGAATGGTGTTTGTGCCAGTGTCTTTAAAGTAGTGTATTTGTAACACAAAAAGAGTTTCTCCTGTGCAGTTGGAAGGTCTTGGTAATTAGTATAATCAATAGAGTAGCAACATACATTGAGAGGGTACCAAATATTAGTTCAGCAGCATGTCCGCTAATGCCCACCAACAAGGCCTGGTGAAATATGTTCATTAAGCGTTTGGCGGTGCAGTATTGAATTAGGCCTGCAGTCAAAGCACATACATGACTAGCCTGCGGTTTTGGCTTCTGGCAAGTGATGAGAAGAAAAAAAAAGTCTCCTCCCATTCTCTCTATCTCTTCACTACACAGTTATGTGTTTTTTGCCCAGACAAACACATTTGCATATTCATGAGCTACTGACACAGACTTTATTGATGTATATTCTCCTTTGGGAGGAAGGACATTGGGTGGGAAAAACTAGGGGAGGGGGGAGAGTGAGAAAAACTGCAATCTTGTGAGTCATCATTAAAGAAAATAAACTAAACTCACAGGGGAGTATGGAGGAGTGGGTGAGTTCAGGATTGGGGTCTGGGAAAGAGGGACAGAGAAACTGCAGGACAGATGTAAAGAAGTAAACAACAGTTTGTGTGGGTATATACAGTATACATACATCTAACTGTGTGTGTGAGTATGAATACTTGCATGTGTGTGTGTGTGTGCGTTTGTGGTTATGCCAACTGAGAGTGATCAAACACCCCTCTTGCTGCTTAGTGCTGCAGTGCCCCATTGATGAATAGGGAGGGAGGGGAGGAAGGGGATCTGGCAAGATGGGTAATAGAATAAGCCAAGAGGCGTCCCAGTTCCCTTATTTTAATTGGCCACAGGGGAGTGGTCTACCTGCATGACAATGAGAAGGTCGAAGACCAAGATGAAGGAAGCCAGGAAGGCTCTGGAGACCTCATCGCTGGGCAGGAATCCTCGGTTTAAGTTGTCCCAGCTGATCCAGTCGGTACTGATGACCAGAACCACCACCGACGTCAGAGAGATCAGCACTGTCCTGCAGGGCAGAAGAAGGAAAGATAAATGATGCACACAGGGAAACTATGCAACTCTGAAAAGAACCTTTCAATATATTTTGAAATGCTCAAATTGGATGAGGTGCACAGTTTAATGTTGCGGTTCTAGACAGCTACGCTTACTCACCCATGTCAAAAATAACAAAAGATAAAGAAAGCACAATTTAGTTTGTATTTTTTCCAACAATGTATTGAGCAACAATCTTACCTGAATTTGAAAAATGGAAATAGATAAAGCCTCCAGGAAGATTAATGTGCATAGAGCATATCAGTGCCTGTGTGTTTGTGGATGCAGAGACAATGCAATTCAAGACCTTACTGCATCCATATTTCCATGTATTAACATATTTAACATGAGCCAAAGTCACTGTTTTTCTGTGTTCTTTCATGCTGTCTGAATTTTGTTTATGTCACATTGCTATAATTTTGCATTAGCTGGAAAATTTCTCAGTAATCTTAACCAAAACACACTGACAATACTAGTATTTGTCTCAACATTTTGTTCGTTCTCATACTACACGTTGGCTGGTTGCATTGCAGACTGTGAATGCCAACGCTACGATTTTTTCCTCTGCATGGCTGACTTTTGGCAGCATCATTTATAATTTGCCACAACCCTTCAGCATATATTGACAGGATATACCCACTACCACATTTATCAATCATATTTCAGCCGCTGAATTTCATAGGATAGCTCGTCAAATCCAGCATTGATTGTGACAGTGCAAGTCGAGGCATCCATCAATAAAATGATGAGCTGCAGAAAAAGTCACACATCCACACATCTGCTTGAATTCTAATTGCAGGTGAATCAATTTTGCAAAAGGAAATGTTAAACACCACGTCTAAAGTGTCTTTTAAGTTCGAGGGGTCTCCGTCTCCAGCTCTGTGTGTATATATCAAACAGATGTCAAACTGTTTCAGTTGTATCCTCTTATTCACTTGTCCTTCACATTTCTCTATGGCCCTAAAATGAACCACTAGAGAGGCGATCGCATGTCGTATTTGACTGACAGCCCCGAAGCACTTTGGTGAATGAACACCACTGGGAGTGTGCATTGGTGGTGTAATACATCTAAACAGGGAACGGTTCTACTTGGCTGTCTGGTAATGGGCATATCAGACATGGTTTGCAGCATTTATTTAGCAGTTATTTAAGGGTCACAGCTTGTGGTACGAGAAGCAAAAGGCAGCACTATGGTTTACCCTGCGACCTTGCTGTGTCCATTGATTTTTACCCTGTTCTTCTAATTAAAGGTGCTGACACTGAGTGAGCGGAGATTAACACGGCTATTGACTGCATGTAACTCGCAATGAGCTGACGACACCATGCAACACACATACATGCATGCACAAACACACATTCACACTGCCTCATAAGAATATATAATGCTTTTAGCAAACATGGAAAAAGCATTAGATATTCTGCACTGCAGCTTTATCATGCACATGCAAACAAAAATACACAGGACCTCTCAGACACTTTACTTTATCTTATGTTAAGCACAAATAAAATAGCTCAGACATTTTACCAAAAGAGAACAATCCTGTTGTTGCCCTTTTTCCAGAACCTTCTGGCTGCTTTGCCCCAGTCTGGATAGTGCTGATCTTGCAACATCATATCTGTCACCTGCAGAGAAATTAAGTGCATATAAAAATTACATGATACGTGTGAATATTAAATGCAGAGGAGGCTATGATAAAACAGCAGTGAGGAATTTATTTCACCACTCTGATTCACAGTTATAGTTTAATTATGTACTTGGTAAATACAGTAGCACAGGTTACAAGTGCAAAATACTTGAGTTAAAGTTGAATATTTCTTAATAGATATTTAAATGAAATCTGTGATTACCTATCAGAAAATGCTACCTTGGTTAATTACTAATTGTTTTTCTTTAATGTTGTATTAGTAAAAATATTTTCTGGCCTTATAAAGTAGTGACTACTTATTTTTAGACAGAGGCAGGGTTGTGTCAGAAAGCATGTTTTACTTGAATATAAAAATTCTCACTAGTCTTTGTGTGGAGCTGCTGCAGAAGCAAGGTCAATTTGTCAATAAAGTGCCTCACTGCAGATACTGTAGCTCGTGTTGGGAAAAAAAAAAAAAAAAGAAAAAGAATTTGAATCAGGCGATCTATAAGATGTTTCTGGCATTGCAGCATTGCACAAACAGACGCTTCCTGTCTCCTCCTGTGCTCAAAACACACTGTAAATCTGCTGTGCTGAGGAGACACAGAGGTCATCTTTAAAGTGCCTTGTTGAATTAATCGAATGTAAAAAAAAAAAAAAAAAAAAAACCTTGTGGGTAATTTCTGGATCAGCACTTTGCCTTAGCCTAACTTCTCTCTCTCCGTCTCCCCGATTCACCTTTCGCTCTCTGCTTCCCTCGTCTCCCTTCTGACCAGACTTCTACATTTCCCCTTCACCTCTGTTTCTTCTTCTTCCTCCTCCACCCCCCATCCCCCCATTCTCCTCCTTCCTTGTCTTTCCTTCTACCCTCTCTCTTTCTCTGCAGTATGTGCTGTAGAATACTAATGTGACCGGTGAGCGAGCTTGTCAAGTTGTCTCAGCTGTGTGCATGCCGGTGTCAGAGCCCCACTCCTCCCACCACAGGTAGTCCACTCCCGCCGGAGCTCTCCTCCTCCCTTTATGTTGACAAATGAACGGAGGTAGGTTTCTCCTCCAATATACCCTGTCCCTTCTGCATGTCCCTTGTTTCCTCTGACCCTCCTTAGATCACAGCTGCATCATACTCTAAGGATTTTGAAAGCGGATTGAACTGGATCATTTCAAGGGCTGAAGGTGTGCGTTGTATAATAGTTGAGAGAATACACCTGACCTAGAAATCATCCGAGTGTGTCTGAGGAATGGTGATGGTTATTCTTGATTGTAAAGTCACTATTATGATTTTAACACACTTGTGAAGTTCAGTCTTGTGTTGTGTAAAGGTGATAACACATTTCTAGGTCTGCATGATTGATTCTTTCATTGTAGAGGTGCTCAACCTTCATGAGCTACAAAACACCAAATGTGCAGTTGCAGTGTGCAGATATTTCATTTCATTACAAGGTTGGCACAAAATATTTTACATCTCAGTTGTCTGCTTTCTCTCCTGAGCTAAGCAGATAAAATATCCAACATAAAATGTTCTCTTTCTAAAGAAGAGTAAGATTTTCATTGTATTCCAACCAAAAGAATCAGCATAAACGGAGGGTATTTTACAAAAATCCCCCATGTCTTTGTAGACAGGATGGTAAAACAAATATTAACCTAATTTTTAATTAAACATTAACAACACTCAGACAACAAATAAAATGTGTCCCTTCTGGAGCAGCATTAAACCTTCAGACCTCCATTAGTTTAGTGCTACTTGTTTAAGA
>JAPTMW010000024.1:29254687-29267309 GCA_029822955.1 Ostorhinchus angustatus | reverse complement strand
TGTGATAAAATGGGGTGTTGTATGATCATGTTCTGGGTCGGAAACTCTTATCCTTACCATATCACTTCAAATCATTTTCTCTTTTTTGAAACAGCGGATTCGAAGAGGCCAGTTGCTAATGAGAGCAGAAGGAACATGGGAGAGGACCAGGACTTTCTCAAACACACACTAAATGAGCAACTCATTAACGAAAAAAACTCCACCAGCACACATCCCAGATCCTTACGCAGACGCAAGCGCTTTCTCTCCTACCCCCGATATGTTGAACTGATGGTGACTGCAGACGCCAAAATGGTTCGCCACCATGGACGTAACCTAGAGCACTACATCCTAACAATCATGTCAGTAGTAAGTAAAATAATGTTTCTAAAAATTATTTTTTGTTTTACCAGAACTGTATGATTTTGGGTGCCTGTGTTTTGCTTGGGAACATAGAACCTGGTTAAAGGATTTATTAAGGGATTTTCCCCTTTTGAGCAGTCAGTATTATCCAGGTTAAAAAACAGTGTTGAATGTAGATGCTGTGATCCAAATATGATGGACCACCGCAAAACCTCTCTGTATTCTATGATACCATCAATTACAATGCAGCAGGGAAAATCATTAATAGATAGCCTTATTTATTTATTTATTTATTTTCTTTTTGAATTTGTGTGAAATTCTTCACAATGGTAAAATTATTGTAGCAGTTTATGACATCACGTTATAAATGTAATCGTAACAAAATAAATGTAATAAAATAAGCACAAGAACACAACGTAAAACCTCCAGATTTACACTGGAAAAAAAAGTCTGTCGGCTACATAGTGTATAAGGCAAAGATTATCCAAAGTCATTTCATAGCTTTACCATGGGAAGTTAAATATGTAGAGGAAAAGATCCCATTTTAGGTTTTCATTTGCTCTATTCATTTATTATTTGATTTAATTTAATTGATAACAGCAATGACAAAGGCAGAGAACATATTATATGTCACAGTGGTTTATTTATTATTTCCAAAGCTGTATGATTATAGTATATATACATATAATCATATATAATGATTAGCTGTAGTACAAGCTTAGTGTTTCTCTCTACTTCTATTTTACTGTTTGACATTTTAGCCGTAAATCTAGATGTGGCCTCAGTGTACTGCTGCATCAGCCAAGGCAGGCCTGTAAATTAGTTAAAAACTGAGTCAGCACTTTGACCTCTTTACGAGTCTCATATCTGACTGGGAAAGCAAGTGGGTAATCAAGGCCAGAATTGACTGTCTGTGTCTGTGTAGAAAAAATATTAAACATGACGGGGGAGTTTGTGTGTCAAAGCAGAGTCGGCTCAGTCTATTGAGCTGGGCGGGCCTTTGACTGTTTCTGACCAGTCTGGGAAACAAAGAGATCGTGACACTCATTAACTTAAAAAGAAGTAATGATTGTCAGTGAAGAGTACCAGCTAGGTCTATTGTCAGGTTTAAAGTTTCAACTTTAGTTTTGTTATTTTAAGTTCTTTCTTTCTTTCTTTACACTTAACTGTGACTTACAAATCAGTGGAGTCTGATGAATTGGAGATGATCCAAAGTGCCTTTCTGTCTCTGCCATAATGGAAAAGAGCACTTAAGGTCGATGATTCCAGGAAAAGCCTGTTAAAAAGACAGAGAACCTCACTTGTTTTTGGTTCATTCATACACTAGATCATGCAATAAGATATATTAGCGCAAAGCAAGATGTCCCGTGTCACAGTTAAGTACAATTAAGTCAAAGCCAGTCCATCCAAAGCCAGGCTTCTTGGTGAACAGGCATGGTCCACATTTTTCTGCCTCCAGGCTAAGACGAGCTACATGTTTATGGTGGAGTAATGAGTTCCTGTCAGGAGGGTGCACGCGGCCTCAGGAGACTGGCCGACCGGGTCCACGAGGAAAAACACTACAGAGGGAATGCTTTGTTGTCCTCACAGAACTCTAGGTTTTCTGGATCCAGCTTTTGGTTTATTTTTTATTGCTGCGGTCTGTAGGGGAGATATAATTGGTTTTAATACCTTGTTGATTAAACTTACCCTGAAGGAGACATTTTTTTCCTTTTTTGCGACTTGACTGAACGGTTGCTATTTTGATTAAGCCAGGTGGAAGTCAACCAGAGAAAGGAATCGCAACGGTTGAGGCTTATTTTTTCCCAGTACTGAGTTAGCAGACCCGTTTTATACATGTATACATGTGTATTCTGGTTCAGGTTAGCAGAGGTTTGCATTTTGTTTGTCTGTGTTTGTCTTTGTTACAGGTAGCAGCAGTGTACAGGGACCCGAGTGTAGGAAACCTCATCAACATCATGATTGTCAAGCTGGTCGTCATCCACAATGAACAGGTGAGTGCGGGGTCTTAAACGCTACTGTATCCAGGGCTCTAATATGGCTGACGTCAGTGCAGGTGTCTCTTGCCTGGCCTTTTCTCTGTGGGGCCGGTTTGAAAGGACACTGCCTGCCTTGTCAGTCTCCAGTCTCCAGAGGGGTTTTCATTGGGAAAAAAACAAACGATACTATAGTGAAGCGGCTAGCCACCTGCAAATGAGATGTGACTGAAGAGGCTCACTGTGCTTTTCTTTGCCATTGAAATAGATTCCAGATTAGTTAAAAAATAAATATTTTTGGAGGGATGATGAAAATGATTAGTTGGTTAAAGAAATCTCACTTAGCATTAGCATTAAGCTACAGACCAGTGTTAGCTTACAAAGTATTTCCTCATCTCACATATTTTAGCATTTTCCTCAATTTCATTTCAAACTTTAAAAAATATATTCATTCATTGTATGTGTTAATATTTTCAGACTTAAACATGTTAGGAGTATCCTCCACCAACCAGTATTTACATTAAGCTAAATGAAGCTAAGATAAACTAGGATAAACAGAACTAAGCTAAGCTAAAATGAGCTAAGCTAAATTAAGATAAGCTAAATCTCAGCTGACTGTTGTTCAGTATTTGTCATACAGACAAATTAAAACATAAGTACTGTTGCAAAAACATGCGCCGTATATCACATTATTCTGACTTTTACTAATTATCATAACACAGTATAAGAACCAAAGCTTCACAAATATGTTCTTGAATTTTTGTTTGTAAGGTCTGACAAGAATTAAATTACTTACTGTTTGTGTCGTTATTTCTAACTGCTAACACTTCAAGTTAGGGGTAAGTAATATCCAAACACAAGTTTATGGAAGGCTGTAAAAAGGTCCCACTTTTTATTTTGAGCTGCATTTTTAGTAAATGGTATGCTTTTAATGGATAAAAATATGGGAATAATACTCATCAAATGACGAATTCCAGAATTTGCTTTACACATCCTGTTTTAAAACATTTTTATATGATGTAAACAATGTAAGTGTTAATTTATTGTATGTATACTAGTTGATTGGTCACATCCATCCATTGGTGTTTCATCCCCTGCAGGAAGGGCCCACAGTGAGCTTCAATGCTGCTACTACCCTCCACAACTTCTGCGTCTGGCAGCAGAGCCAAAACATCCAAGATGACAGCCATCCCTCTCACCACGACACTGCACTCCTCATCACCAGGTACGCACCACCTTTTGTACGGCCGAAATTATTCAAATTACTCCTGTTTAGGCATGGGTAACATTTTTGTGTGTTTTTACTTTTTTCAGGGAAGACATCTGCCGTGCAAAAGATAAATGTGACACCTTAGGTAAACTTTCGCCTTTCTCAATTCAGAAAATATCATTGCGAGTCTCTTTCAATTAACTTTCCACTCTGTTTAACACAGCTCATAAACTGTGCAGTAATGAGTTTATGGCAAGCTGTCAGCTAATAATATTATAGTGACAGAACAGAGTGGTAGAAGGGGGAGGAGGCCGGGAAGATGGAGGGAGTCGCTGGCAGTGCTAATCTCTCTTATGGAACAAAAGTTTTGATGGTTTAATCGCCTTTAACACTCAAGTGGCAGCTCTTTTTTTTTTCAATAGCTCTGTGCCTGTATGTATTTATGCATTTCTGTGTGTGTCTGCATGTGCGTACGTGACCTCATAGGGCTTGCAGAGCTGGGGACCATGTGTGACCCGTACCGGAGCTGCTCCATCAGTGAGGAAAATGGAATTAGTGCCTCCTTCACCATCGCTCATGAGCTGGGCCATGTGTAGGTTGCACTGCAGAACCTGTGGCGAACCCACCCCTACTCCAACATACACACTGGATATACACACACACATATCCCTTCATGGCCCCCCAACAGCCAGCCTTGACCAACAAAAGGCCTCTTATCAGCAGACGTAGTGCACAGCAGACACAGGTGCAACACATAATAAAGTGAAAAACTTGACTTTTAATAACCTGCCAGCTTATAATACACTACTACACAGCTCAGGAAGTTAACCCTATATTCCTCAGCTCTATGTTTAAGGAAGAACACACTAATTTTAGCTTTGTATTTAGGAAACCACATACTAGTTCTGTAAAAAAAAATGTACTACTTTCTATAAATATATTGAAATTGCACGCAGAGCCTGACCAGACATTACAAGGCTACATATCCTGCTAAGTATTTAGAAGCTCACATACTTCCATCTATCGTCCACATATCTTCTCTGAAAACTGATTAAACAACCTGAAGATGTCACAGTGCCATCACATGTAACTTGTGTGTCAGTCGGTAATAGGAGTGTTATCACAACACGCCTGTCTGCCAGAGAGTGTTTTGACAACAAGCAAATATTGTCACATGTGTGAGGGGAAGAATTGACTAGCACATATAATCTGTGTCCAAATGACCAAGTCAAAACATTTGACTGTATCTCTCATAAGAGGCTGTGTTTATTCTAAACATCCATCTACTTACTGCTGCTTTTAGTTCAGCCCAGGTTGATGCAATTCAGTAAGAATTATTGGCAATAGATCATTCTTATGTTTCTCAATTTTCCATTCACTTATGCAGGTTGTTTTTTAGTTTTAGGAAGTTCACTTTTTGTTATATTTAGTGAGAATGACAAGTATATTTTTTCCTTCTTTGTTTTTCCTCTTGCACATTTTCCTCACAGTATCAATGTGAAAATGAGGGATTTTTCTTTTTTTCTTGCGATTTGCCTGTTCCTTTGTGTTGGATACTAAAATGTACAATTGTGAAACAAGCGGCTTGTGAGCCACTGGATAAGAATGAAAGATATTTTTCTACCTCCTCTGTCCCGCTCACACATTCTTCCAGTGGAGAGACCAGAGCAGACAGATGAACGAGTGTACAGCCCCTCTTCCCATCGGATCTTGTGTGGATCTGTTTATGCTAAAGTTCAAGCAGCTGGGGAGCCAGTTGGCTCTCCTTCTTGGCGTGGTTAATCGCTGCGTTCACAGACGTGAGCTCTCAAGAGTGTTTAGCACTTTGAGAGAGCCAGTGTCAGGTAGTGAGACCCACTCAGGAGCATTGAAGATTAAAGAAAGATTTAGACTAATGGATATGAGGCCTTTCTCAGATGACCGCAAAGATGTATAATTACTAGTAGCCATCATGGGGATTTTCAGGCAAAGCAGTGCCACTTGATAGTCTTTCAAAGGTGACACATACATAAGGAGTTATCAACTTTGTCTGCAAATGATACAAAAGGCTTTAAACCACTTAGATCACAAATAATTCTCTCTGACATTTTGATATGTCATTACAGCCTTTTGCAACAAAGATGTTTTTTTTTTGCTGAACATCTTAAAAAAAGAAATATAGTCGAAAGACTACACCACTCAACTTCACTGGTATTATTCACATAAACTTATCAAGCTGGTACAGTGGATACTGTTACTGTACATGTCAGATATGGTTTATTTTGTGGCACCATACATTTTTA
The DNA here is from genome assembly GCA_029822955.1 of Ostorhinchus angustatus. Classification (NCBI taxonomy): domain Eukaryota; kingdom Metazoa; phylum Chordata; class Actinopteri; order Kurtiformes; family Apogonidae; genus Ostorhinchus; species Ostorhinchus angustatus. Next base: position 29,261,499 of record JAPTMW010000024.1, on the reverse strand, counting down.
AGAGTTAAGATGTATAATCCACTGACAGTGTAGCTATCAGTTTTTATAGATGGGGTTACAAAGGGAGGTCTGTCTCTGGAGGAGTGTTGTCAGACACTGTTACTACAGACTGTGACTCTTAATTATGTGCAGACAATCTGCAGGATTCCAACCAGTTCATCATTGCTCCAGCACTACATCTAACTTAGTCTAACAGTTATTTATGGGTATTTCACCACAGAAATCTGTTTTTGTTTTGCTCAGACTTGTTTGTTTTGTTGAGAGCATCAGCCTTATGTGAGTGGACTGTGATTAAACAATTTCTCTTAGAATGCTTATGTTAAGTGCTGATTTGGCACTGAGCCTCTGGAAAAGGCTCTTTTATTGATCTGTCCCAAGAGGTTGAGACACAATAGTAGCTGATTTATAAGCTAATTATCCTAAAAGGCTCTTATCTCAGGGTTTAAGGCAAGTATTCTCATGGGTGCTCATAAATCATTATATATTTGGAGTCTAAATGCAATTCTCTAAATTAGACCCTTAGATAATGATAACAAAATATAAAAGCCAGTGCTTACTCACTACAATATATCACCCCTTACTGCCTCTCTTTAATATACCTTTGCATTAGCATATTGTATAGTATAGTTTTTAATACATTTTGAGTCAGGTTTGTTGTTGACTGTAACAGACCAATAGCTTGATTAGTGTGTCGGGAGCTCATTATTGAGCCAGAGGCTTAATTATTCTGCGGGTGTTTGCCTTCAGGCCCTCGGCCCCTGTGGAGCGGGCCTCTTGCCAGCCTTGCCAGGTCTTATTGTATGATGGTATGAATTGACCCTCAGCCACAGCCCAGAGCTCAATGCTGGCCCACATCCTGTTGTAAACATCTCAGACTTCACACAGCTGCATGGGTTCCTGTTTGGATGAGCATCTTTGTGTTTTTATATACGTGTGCACATATGTCTGCATGCATTACATTTATGGGTATATGGACTACACTATTCTGGACATGAATAAGACAACATGCTTTATTGGACTGCCAACAGCAGGCACACGGGATGAATTCATTAGGTTGCAGATACCATGCTGTGTACTTAATTTTAGCCAGCTGTTCTGTTCTTCCCTATACGGCTCCTCTATTCTTGCTTTCTGTATCGTTTTGTGACCAGCGATGAGACAATGAGTCACTGAAGGGAATAGTTTCTCAACAGGAAATTTTATCATTGCTTAATTGTTTCACCCTCCCACCAGTGCATGCATACAGTTGCTGCTTTTTTAATTTTATATCTGCAAAAATGGGTTTTGGACTACTAAACAGATTGGTTTGTCAAAACACAATTTTCACATGTTTTTTAGGAATACACATTTGAGCTGTTTTAGAATGTGAGATTATGATCATTGACCTCTCAATGTGGTTGTTGCTATATTTTATATGACACTCAAAGGGAAAGATACTCATAGACATCACAGCCACTTGAGGTTTTCTTGAGGATTTCTAGGAGTTTGATAAACATTAGAAAGTTAAGCAGCGAGGGAAGATTATGCAAAAAAGACAAACAGAAAACAGTGTAGTGGAGGGAGTTGAGCAAAGTGTGTGGCTTTTCTCACGTTTGAGTGTGGCAGCTAGTGGGGATGGTGTTGGGTGATCCCCCATTAAAATGTCTGAATGTAAATCTTGTGACATTTATTCCCTTTGCTTTGACTGAGGCATTAAGCAGCCGATAATAACTTTGTGTGTGTTCCTAATATCCCTCTCTCCATCTCTAACCCCCCCCTTCTTCTCTCTCCTCCAGGTTTAACATGCCTCATGATGACAATCCAAAGTGTCGGGAGGCAGGCATGAAGCACCAGTATCATGTCATGGCGCCCACGCTCAACTATGACACCAATCCCTGGTCTTGGTCCAAGTGTAGCCGCAAGTACATCACTGAGTTTCTAGAGTAGGTACCTCCAGATTTTCATTTAAACATAAAACTAATTGCTACAGTCAAAACCTCTGAGTATGGCTTTTTTATGGAGGAGTAAGTAGAATTTACATTTCGATCTGATGTAATTGCATTTTTGTAGAGGCCTTTAAGTTTTACTTGTTTTGATTTGACCAGCTAAACAAACCGCTCTTCTCACAGCGCTTTGTAGACAGGTCAGCACAAAGTAAACTGTGCGAATTTGTTATTGGCTGCTGCTGAAAGAGTATTTCCTGTTTGAATCCGGGGGTCTTCCTTGGTTGACCTATGCAATGGACCTTCTTCAGTCCCTCTGCTGTCTCACCTCTCAATCACACTCCTGGTCTTAAGATGTTAGGCAAACAGTAATTAGTCTTTTGCCTGTTCTCCATGCTAAAACCGGTAACGCAGGCAACGGCTTATTCATGAACTCCTAACTTGCACCGTGGGCACAGATCCTACTTCAGGGCTTTCCTTTAAGATGGGAAATGTCAGTTATAATTATATCCTCCTTGAATATGACCCTTTAATCTTTGCCTCCTTTCCTCTGTTAATTGTGGAGGCCTTCACAAAGGACAGCGTTGTTGATCATCTCTAGAGCGCAGTCTTAGCGTGGAGTTTTAAGGCTCTGCATTACATAGTTTCCAGCCACCGATGACCTTAGACTGGTTTGGAACATTCAACTTAACATGAGAAGAATGTCCATGACTATCATCATTATTTGGACCAGTCCATATCAGGCAAACTTAGTTCATGTGTGTGGCTGTTTCCTGTGAAAAAATGCTAAAGAATGTAATGGAAGTGTCAAATGCATTGGTAAACTTTGACATTTCACAAACAATAGGGTTATATATAACAAACAGATATGGAGAGAGTAAAGCACCACGGGCTTCAGTGTGGGAGCCTCAGTGGTGGGAAAAGCCCTTGAAAGTATAGTCTAAGTACTTTTGAAGTCTGTCTTGAGCCAACAATGAGGAGCATTGATTCAAAGTAGCACTTCTACAGTAGCACTCCTGCTCAGCGGGCTGACCTGGTCAAGTTCGTCAGTGTTTTGACTGCCTATTCTCCCTGAAGAGCAAATTCAATCTGCACCACTCTCCTACCAGTTTAAAAACAGAAGACTGCGCCACCTCTTAAACATCTCTTTTGAAAAGGCAAAGGATTCCCCTCCCTACTCCCCTTATCTCACTTTTGCTGTAATAATGTGCACTAAACTCCTCCACCTGAAAGCTCATGAAAAGTGTCCTGCTGTTGTTCAGTGTTATTATGTGTCAACTGCTATATAAAGCGACCATTCATTCCCTGTCTGGCTCAGTTCCATTTGATTTAAGCCACAAAATCCAAATATAAAAGCAAAATGCAAATCTTCTACAGTTGGCTCCTACTAATGGCTCCGTCTTTTGTGTCTTGAAACCACATAAAATAAATAATCCTGCTTCACAGTTGCCGATACATCATCCTAAACACCTTAAATCTCTGCCTCTGCAGTGCATTTTAGATCAAATTTAGCAACTTCTATCATTATATTATTTTTAACTGTACATCTACAGTATTTGTTACATAATGTCAGAGATGAAATTCTAGTACAACAAGACCTCCACAGTTTTATTTTACTTTGTTAGTGTTTGATCAAGAACTGTATACTGATGCACTGTGTCATTCAGACATCTGCAAAGCCATCAATCTGACACACGAGTAGACTTCTTGCACTGTCTGCTGAGGGAAACTTAGTGTGGTGTACATGGAAGCCATTATTGTTTAGTCCCGTATGACAAGCCGACAACACCCAACTACAAGTTATTTTATAAATAAACTCACTTTCAAGTCTCCCAATGGATGCCAGGTGTGGAGTCTCCTCTGAAACTGGCTCACTGTCTCCAATCCACAGAACCAATTTATAGTTTCATTTTAGAAATGACCACACTGACCTCTGCGTATCTGTATTGGCCTTAATAATCATTCCATTAGGTTCCAGGACATGATTACATAGATGACAGCTGGTGAAAGATGCTGTAATATGCAACTGTCTGTGTGATTTCTTGACAGGCTGCCTCATAGTTCACTTTTTGTACCGGTTTTTTACGCACCTACCAATTTTTTTGCTACAGTCTTACATCATGGGTGGAATTGAAAGGGAAAGAAACAAAGTGGCTGTATCTCAGTGTAATTATTGGCCTGTCATATCAGCTGGTGGTGTACTGAGCAGGTGTTTGAGCAGCTCACTCCAGCATGAAATTTGTCAGAACGGCACAGACTTGTCATGTAATTACACATCTACACCTCATCCACATGTTTCCTCTTCCAAAAGTAAACAAAGAAGACATCCTTTGAGGCCCAGATTGCTCTGCCAACACAAGACTTCTTCACAACCATGAAGGCTGATGATTTTATATGTGCACTGTTCTTTTTTGTTGTCTTTTTATGCGTAACTCAGGGTGTGTCTGACGTATAGCACAGTCTGTCATTGTACTGCAATGCTGGCACTGACACAAGTTTATGTAACTTAATCAAGGTGCTTCATGATTCCAGATTCTTTTGTTTGCCTCCATCACAGACAAATGCACCTTGGATAAAGATGTGGTCAGCCTTCAGATCCTTCTGAGTCTATATCAAGATGTTGGTTTATTCCGTCTGTGGCGCCTGACTTCGGTTTCATATTGACAACATTTGCTAAAAGGCCATTGATGAGAAGTGGTATCTGTCTCTCTTCTGGGTAGCTTTACAGACCACCCACAGAGGATAAACACATCTGAGGATGATCAGACAATGACAATGATGTCTATTTTATGAAAGAGATGACACATGTTGATAAAAATACTGGATTATCCTGAAAATGCTCATACCATGAAGGCTTTCCTTGTGTACAGAAATGTGCATTGTACATTCATTAGTACATACATATTCCTACTCCTATGGTTTTGTGCTACACTGTTCCTTATTGTGCTCACACTGATTTATCTTTTTTAGCACTGGCTATGGAGAATGCCTACTGGATGAACCTGTAGGCAGGACGTATGAGCTGCCCACTCTTCTCCCTGGTCAAATCTACAATGCCAACAGACAGTGTGAACTGATGTTTGGACCAGGTTCCCAAATTTGTCCTTACATGGTAAGTTGGCTTGTAAAGAATAGCATGATGAAGTGAAGAATTAAGAGTTCAGGATTTGAAGCAGTTGCTCAACATAGATGCAGGGGATCTTTTTTACTGTATGAACATATATAATATACAAGTAACTCCGTGTACAATAAATAGAATGCATCTCTCATGGATAAAGTTCGAAATGTTACATACAGGGTTACCGCAGGGTCTTTTTAGTCTTAAAAGTCTTGAATTTACAAATCTGCATGCCTTAAAAAGTCATTAAAAGGTATTAAATGTGATATGGTAGGTCTTAAAGTTATGTTGCCATAATCTTGTACGCTGTGTTGTGTCCAAGCTGCAAAGAAAGTAAAGTTAGTCTACTCAGCTCCACCTGTTCCAACCCAACAATTTCTATTGAAATTCGGAACCAATTATGGCTAACTTTACAGCCCCCGGGTTAGGGTTAGGGTTAGGGTTAGCAGTGGGAATCAAGACATTGGAGTAAATCAATACATTTTCCTAAATACTAGGAGTCACAGATTTTTGCCAATGTAGCCGTGAAATTGGCATTAACTTCTGTCCTAAGTAGTCTTAAAAAGGTCTTAAAAAGTCTTAAATTAAACTTGTAGAAATCTGTAGGAACCCTTTAAATAAGTTTATTTTTTGATACAAAGTTGCTAATAAAAATCACATTCTGGGCAACTGATATTGTATCTTGCATGTGTCTGGAAAGTTATGATGCGTAATAGAATGTCCAAGGATTTGTTTGCTAATAAGACTCAACTATTGCTTGAGAAAGTAATAAACATATTTTAAACTGCTGTCACATATGTTTCCTCCACCAATACAGAAAGCAGTATGGGAGGAAATAGCTGTTCAGTTATGTCAGCTCAACTGTCAAAAGTTTGTGACTAAATTGAGCATCTATGTATTTTGTTCATATGTTGGAAGTCTGCTGGAACAGTACACACAAGCTTCTTTTCCATTCTGTCACAGTGAAAAATCGCTTACACTCTGTTTTTTTTTTTAAATTCCAGAAACAGTGCAAAAGGCTGTGGTGTACCAGCGCAGAAGGGGACCATAAAGGCTGTCGAACGCAGCACATGCCACTGGCTGATGGGACTGACTGTGGACATGGAATGGTGAGTTGCAGATCTAAGAAACTGTCAAGTCCAGATGTGAATCTGTGTGATGTGATCATACGTGTTTGATCCCACTAAAAACATGTAATCTTTTAGCACAATCAAAATAACTTCTGTAACAAAAGAGAGATTGCAGTTTTTAACAATGAAATAAAAAGTAAAGCACAAATAGAAAGTGACTGCGTTCAACATATTCAATTCAGTTCAATCCATATAACCTAATTTTACAAGTCAAAGTTTTGCCTCAAAGGGCTTTACAATTCTTACAAAATACAATGTTCTCAGATCTTTCACACACCAAATGTTTTCCTCCATGTGTGAGTAGTGGGATGGATATGTGTCTCAGATAATAAACTCCTTATTCTCTTTTTATGGGGTACTGTGCCATAGCGTTGACATGTTGAATTATGATGACGCTGTAAAGCCCATCCATCTGGTGGGTCCGCCTGAATCTGGATAATAAAACGAGATGAATTATTTGCAGCTACCATGAAACCAGACTGAACTAACTTTAAACCTGAATAGATTCAAATTTTTGCTTCAGGTTACCACATTCTAACACTGGCTATGTTTCTCCCTAATCGGTAGTGTTGTTAATGAAGGCCCCATCGTAATTTAGAAACAATACATTACTGACACAAGCCAAACCTCCCATGCAGTGCT
>JAPTMW010000024.1:29237811-29250007 GCA_029822955.1 Ostorhinchus angustatus | reverse complement strand
ATCATTGTTGCAGAAGATGACTGTGTTTCCATGGTAACTACGGAGCCTCTGAACGTCCAAATGTGGATCATTGTAGTCAGTGAGGTGCGTACAGGCTAACTTGTTGAATGTAATGTTTACTATTTTTACTCAATTGTCAGTTCAACATGGTTAAATTGTAATATTTCAAATACAGTTGAGGATTACTGAATGTTGAGTAAAAATTGTGAAAATATTAGGGATCACAAATTACAGTCCATTCTAGTCTTGGAAGGTGTATCTGTTCCAAATGTCATAGAAGTATATGCAAAACCTGGGTCTAAGATCTTAAAGGCAGTTTTTTCTAAACCTTAAAGCTGTTTTTACGGTAAAAGTATCTTAGAAGTGCAGGTGAATGGAATAGCTTCTAGGGCCAAACTTCTAAATTCACTCTAATAACAACACTTACTGTACACTTCAGAGTAAATCGGAGGGGAAGGAATCCATAGAGGGTTGAAAAAAGAATAGGAAACAAAGTAAATAGGTTAGAGGAGAGGTTGGTTGGGGTCACAGTTGCATCATGTTGCCTCTCATGCACTCTTTTCTCACCTTCCCCTCTTCCTGTCATTTCTCTTCCTCTTGTCTTCACACCTTTGCAAGAGAAAGAGGAATTATGGAACTAATCTGGAAAAAATGCATTCCTTGTCTACAAAATGAGTCAGTGCAAATCACTCTGTAATAACAGCTGTCATTTGACTTATTTCCAGTCCTCCTGCTGCCCCAAAGTTCTTTCTAAGTGATGCAGATTTTAATGGACTGTTCATTGTCTCTCATCTCCTCTAGATTATTAAACACACATAGTTGTGAATAAAGCTTTATTGGAAATCCACAGTAGTGGTCTGTATAGTGGCATATTTGATAAACAGTACCATATGTTTGAGAATTTTTGTATTAATATCAGTCTTAATGTTGCATTGTGGAGAGGACGGGGACTTGCAGCGGAGTGTCAGAGACAAAGACACTAACCCCCCAAAAGGTCAAGGCCAAAATGAACTCTGAACCCAGAGCCATGAGAAAGACACTGAAACATGAAAGGTGATGCCTTTTGGAAATGGTTGTGTTAAAATGAAAGAGTGGAGGGCTTTTTAAATCAGTCCTCTGCCTTCTCATTCCTGCTGTGATGTATGGCTTGGGTTCAGAAATGAGGTGCTCTCTGCAACACTTTCCTAGCAATTACAGGGCGCTTACATCCAAACCAGCCAGCTGAAGAGTTCAGAGCAGATGCTGTCCTTGGTGTTCACACTTCTAAGGTTAGCATGCTGGTAACGATTCTCTCTGAATTGCAAAAATGGTTAAACTTAAGGATTAGTTTTTTTCTTGTGGGATGCAAAGCATTGTATGGGTTTGTATATGTGCAATATATTTGTAAGAATGTGTAGCTAATATTCTCAAAAGGCATGCATGGGCCATACATATGTGTGTGTACATATGTCCATGTTTTGGTATGAGTTGGGATGTCAGTGTGTGTCTTTGTGAAATTCCTAATTTGAAACATATGCTCGTCACAGCTGGACAGGTTTCTCTCACAAGACCTTCAAATGTCTCACCACATTCCCAATTGAGTGCAAATTCTGAAAATCTTTCTAGGAAAGGGTCTACTGTTGTCCTTAATGCTTGTTTGAGCTTTGCCAAGGCTGCCTTTCACCTCAGCGTTTTCTAAGGGTGTGTTTGTGCACTTTGGAAAGAGTGGCTAATTGGAATTGAGCATGGCCCCCAGATGCCTCGAGACTCTAAGCAATCATTCTTACACTTAACACATAGTCACACATGTGCACACACATAGACACACACAGTCTTGGGCATACTCACATGTGCACACTCACACACATACATCATCTCACACAGATGTTTTTTCCCCTTCCACTCCCCCTCTCCCGTTCCTCTTTCTTCTTTTCACCCACATCACCTTTTCAGGCCAAACAAAACGGTTGTAAACACAGGGTGCCAGCGGGGGGAGTGGAATGCCTCAGAGGCTTACACAGGCTTTGGTCCTTTCTGACAGACAGTTTGCCTTGTGTTTGACAGTTCCTTGGGTCCCACCGCCTGGTTGCACTGCGGTGGTCCCTGCGTGGCCCTTGCGGTTTCCCATAAGAGGATAAGGGGGATGGGCAGAAGTGGAACAGAGGTATAGATGGGATGCTCAGGTCCAGTTTGATAACCTGTATGCCAAAGGGGGGGAAGGGGATGCTTTGAGGGAACAGGAAACTTTTTGTTGTGACAAAGCAAAACTCTGGATTCACTTTTTAAAGGTTTTTCCCTCAACAATTTTTTATCCAGATGAAGCAGCACATGTTTGCCTTTTCCTGGTATGGAAGCTATTTCCACTCATGTGGGTGTTTTGATACATTCTTTTTTGTACCTTTTATTTGAATTTTTCTCTTAAATCCATTGTTCGTGCTATAAAAAAATTACCTGTACCTTCAGCTTGCATTTACAGTGGAGTCAGACAAGAAGAAAGGCTTGGGACATTACTCAAACCAAAGGCTGCATTATGGAAATGTTTGTGGCTTGTGTTGTTTATGCCCTGCAGCTGTTAACACCTGTCTGTCATTGTGCACAGTTTTTACACTCCATCATTAGACCTGTAAGTGTGTAAAACACACACACATGAGCCAGGCTGGGACAGTGGAGGCAGCACTGCCAAATTCTCTGTGTGTTTACATGTGTTTGTGAATGACTTTGCATTTTGCAGGTGTTCACTCTTACAGGTGTTAAGTTTAATGACTGTGAGTTATGCATTTATGTTCAAGCTGATACTGGACAGGTAATCGAGTAAGCTTGATTGATATACTTCTTGGTGTATTAAAGCAATTATCAATAAATGAATAAATAAATACCCAAAGTGTTTCACACGTTCTGTTTTCAATCTCCAGAGCCTTCAGAACAGGTTTTATTTTAGCAGGTGTACTGGATGTGTGGCCAGTTAAAATGGCGCATAGAGCATCCTCTTTTTCAGGTTACAAGTTGAAAGCTATTTTCCTGAGTAGGTACACAGCTGAACAGGAGAAGAGAGTTCCTGATGTCAAGCCAGTAATGAATTTTGTTCCTCTTGTTATCACAACTCTAGAGTTTCCTTATCACGGTGCCACTGCTCACCATGCCTGTGTGCCCGGACGGCGGGCTACGTACCCAGACAGACGCCGTCTTGTCCTGCATTCTTTCAGTGAACAGGACCCTCCGATATCTTAGTCAGTGAGATGGGGATTTGGTTTCACACAAAGGGAAATGGGCCTGCCGTGCTTTGGTTATGAAAGCACTGTTAGCACTTCTTGGCAAAGGTTGGTTAGTGGTTACACACTGTTTGATACCAGGCGCCTTACTATCACACTGAGTCGACTATATGAGCTATGTTAGTTTATTGTTAATAATCAAATGATTGATGATTTTAGAAAGGTCTGGATTACACATGTTTTTATTTTCATGTGGTGCTAAACTAACCTGGTGTCCAACAGGAATTCTATCGAGGAAATTGGCTGAAATACCCTTTGTGCAAACAAAGAAGTGACAGTAAACATTGCACAAGGTTTTTCTTATTGACACTTAATCTTTTTTTACCTGATCTAAATTTCTGTCTGTATCAGTGACATTCTCTAACTATCCTGTTTCTCTTTGGACAGCTGGAAGAGTTGGACTCATTCCATTTGGTTAAACAATGGTGGAATTAGGATTTATTTCTTTAAATATAGCCCTAAATGTAAACAGAGTATTGAGAAGGAAAAGGCGAACTCCACTCCCAGCTGTGTGTGCACTAAAACAGCTCAAGGGCTGTGTGTCTGTTTGTCTTCATTGTTGTTGAGTTGCAGTCATTGCTGGCATGATGCCACTGTCTCTTAATGGAATCTGTGTGTATGCTTGTGTCTATTTACATGCAGTACTGCAGACATGGGATGTGTGTAAACAAGGAGTTGGACCTGCAGCCAGTCCATGGGGAGTGGGGTCCATGGGGGCCCTACAGTGTTTGTTCTCGGTCCTGTGGTGGAGGGACTCGGAGCACTATGAGAGACTGCAACAAGCCTGAGTAAGATTACGACAGTTTTAGCAAACAAAGCCATTTCAGAGTTAAATATGTGATGCACTTAACTGATATGAGCAGTTGTTAAAAAACAAGAGAGATCACGCCTGAATAAGAGTTGTAAACATGCTAAAATGAGTAGCAAGGCTGCATGTCACATTTACTGATCCTCAACCCTGACTTTAAGCAACAGCCAAAAAAGGTTGTTTCCTTAGTGGAGATTTAAAGAAAACATTTGTCATAAAGCACTCACCAGCAGTCAAACACAAGTGATCATGAGAACACTTGAATGAAACTAACTCAGCTGTTTCTTTTCTGACACCAGGCCCAGAAATGGCGGTAAATTCTGTGTTGGACGCAGAATGAAGTTTCGCTCTTGCAACACTGAGCCATGTCCACGAGGACGGAAAGATTTTCGTGAAGAGCAATGTTCTCAATTTGACGGGAAGCACTTCAACATCAACGGTCTACCTCCCACCGTCCGCTGGGTCCCCAAGTACAGTGGCAGTGAGTACACCAGAGAAATCCTCAAGCATGTAAACTTTATGTTATGTCATGCAAACCTGTGCTGTAGCTTCAAAGTACATAACACTCTTGAAGCCAATGATACATTATATGGCTCGTTTTACTTGCATCTGGCAACGTCTCTATGCAGGCCAAAATATGTACGTATGAATATGCAGTTATAGAGCAGATTCACAACATGTAAAACTGTTGTGTCAGAGTATCCACTGCATAATCTAATGTGTTTAATTTCAGTACATATTTTGAAAACATGAATAAAAGCTTGTTTAAGACTTACTGTTTATACAAGGTAGGCTGTGGATATATGAGGTGGAAAACACATCTGTTCTCTTTCATACTTTGCATTCCCATGATTAAAGGTGCGTCGGGTAAATCTTTTATTGACACTAAACAACAGCAACATTATGAACCTCCTGGCAGTGTTTCCTCATGCAGCAGTATCTCATTTCTTGCTGAGATGGCTTGCCCAGCTACATGAAATTACCATCTGGCAGAGACCCCATGTCTAAGTTACTGCAAGTGATTCATTCATTTAATTGATGCTATACAAGCAAACAGGCCAAGCCCCGCAGCCAGTATGCTGTCAGGTATAACAAGAGTTTTCCAAACAAAAGATCAAATTTTGGCAATTCTTTCAAGACTCTGCTTAACTTTGAAAAAAAAATGTAAATAAGGTTAACATCCAAAATGAGGAGTATGTTGTTTTATTTCATCAGGCATTTCACATTGATACAGTTAATTGTTTTGTTTATTTGATTTAATGAGCTCTATTTTTCCATGATTTATTTTCTTCTGCTTGCAGTACTCATGAAGGATCGGTGCAAACTCTTTTGCCGTGTTGCCGGCACTATGGCATACTATCAACTGAAGGACCGCGTCATCGATGGCACGCCATGTGGGCCAGACACTTATGACATCTGTGTTCAAGGCCTTTGCAGGGTATGTCTCTTCCTGCTGCTGTTTCTGTTACAAATTTTCATGCATCAACAAGCCTCATCATCAACTCTAAACATTTAAGAGTTCAACATCATTGTATCATGATGCTATATAGTAAAAATAATCATGTGGATTATTGATACGTATGAGTGTTTTTTTATGTAGTGCTGTACTCTCTTTGAATATTTGAATATAATTGAATCTACTATTTCTTAGATATGTATGTGTCAAATCTAGCTTTTACTTGATACATGGTTTGTTGGCTCTTCAAAGGATGAAGTTAGTTTTTTCGTTGAAGTCACAATCTAAAACACCTTCTTTTGCCAAATCTGTGGTTATGTACTCAAAGATTAATGTGAAGATTCAAACATTCAAACAAATCCTTTTAAGAACATAAAGTCACATTACATCATGAATCACAAATGTCTTCGCTCTTTTTTCATTTATGCCTCTTCAGCAAGCAGGCTGTGATCATGTGCTTAACTCGAAAGCCAGAAATGACAAGTGCGGGGTGTGTGGTGGGGACAACTCATCATGTAAAACCATGGCTGGGACTTTCAACGATGCTCAGTACGGTATGTCCTCAGATTACATATATGGTACATTAATAGCTAACTGTACACAAAAAGGTGTTGCTACTAAACATACTGTAAATCAGCAGCTTCTACAGATGAGCTGTGGGACATCTGATACCCAGTACACACAGCAGGGCCAAAAAAGATTTCATTTTCATGTGACTGCAGTGGTGATATGCCTCTCATGTTAAGAACTGATGTCATGTCTGGTTATGTTTAAACATACTGAGCTTGATTTTCAGCAACAGTGTGCACCTCGACCAAATTAGGCACCATGCAGATTTTGTATTTTTTTTCCTGAAGTTTTAGAAACTGATTAACACAGCGATCTTCCTCTGTCAGGTCTTTTGCTAGCATCACAAACCTGACATCACCCCTTTGAACTGTCCTGCTTAATGCGTTAGTTCTGCAAGGGCCAACTGCTGATTGCATCCAATCCTTTTAAAGTATGGGCAGCCAAACAGCAGAAGCATTAGCATAAAAGCCTTGGGTGTGGTCTCTGTCGTGTTTACTCCGCATTACTTTGGCACAGAGCTTTAGCGTCTCTATCCATCTGTTTTCTTTCTTCATTCTGTTTACTAGTGAGGCCACAGGGTCTGAAGAGTGTATTAAACCAAACCAGGCACTAACCTCTTGCCTGAAAATCTGGCTTAACCTTAAGAAAGAGAACATGGGAGTGAAGCCCAGGCAGGATATCCCTCTGCTCATGGGTCTAGGCCTGTCACTCTGTCTTTCACTCTTTTTCCTTTGCTGCCTGGTGTCTTTTTATTTCACGTCTCTTTTGTCTTCCTCTTTCTCTTTCTCTGTCTTGGTCTTTGTATTATAGCATTTGGCATGTTTTTTCTTTTAATTATTAGATTAAGCAAACTGAATTCTCACATAATAGTCTTTTAAATTATGGTTCAAGTCCAAATCAAGAATGAAGTTGTTGCTGACGTCCAATTTTTCTTTGTGTCACATCACAAAGGGTCAGAAGTAAATTGCCAGTGTGGTTGTTTTTCAGATATGACATGTCAGAATTTTGGTATGTCCTGTTAAAGAGGTTAAATGTAGTATTAATATTCCAAACTCTCACCAGTAGATGGAAAACATTTATGACTATCTAAACCACCAATGAATAAATGCTATATATCCACAGACTGTATCACTGACTGAATAGAATATAAAGCTCATGGTATCATCAAGTTTTCTTCTCCAAACTGAAACTCATAGCTGCTTACTTTGACAGTCGGTCAACATTCTTTAACTTACAGCCCACATGCTGCGGCAGCTGATAATTTATGTTATAGCCCTGTTAGCTTGGCTTTGTTTTTAGACAGAAAATAGCTACAGTGAAACCACAAATAACCTCTGTTTTCTGTGCAGTTTGTGTTGTCAGTAGCTGCACTAAAGATCTGTTTGGAATCGTCCAAACAAGGTCAGAACGGTCACAGTTTAATCTGAACCGTTGATCAACAAATGACAACTTAGCAAAGATAATAACATTGCATAATAACTTTATGCATTCATAAGCTTCATAATTAAACTCACATTTGTAGGAGAAATTCTGCCATTTCAGCATCAAACTTGATTTTTTTCATTTAGAGCTGTGTCTACGGGTGAAAACAGCAGTGCCTCTAGCTTTTATCACTTTGTCACTTTCTTTGACTCTACAAGTTGCTTCATAGTGGTTTTCATCCTCTCTGGTTACTTTGTGATGCTTTGGTCAGAGGCCCTACTTTGTTAGTTTTCCTGAACCATGGGAGAATGGCACATTGCCTCACTACTCCCTCCAGTGGTCACGTAAAAATCTCCCAGCCTGTTGGTTTTAAGAAATTCAGTTCATATCTTTACAATACAATGCACAGGCATTTTTTGTAGAAATTTAGAGCCCTTTATTCTAAACACCCTAATGGTAATTTCAGATCATTTTATAAACACTACTTATAGCTCTGTTAATGTCTGTCTGACATATATTGTAACAACAAAATTTTAGTTTCCCTTCTCTAATAAGGAAACTAAACAAATTTGAATTAAATTAATTACATTGGTCATGTCTAAGGCAAGTTTGAAGTCTATAGGTCTAAATAAAACAGATATAAACAGCTGCAAATGATACAGTGAAACCTTAGGCTTCATACATTAGACTGATATGAGCTGTGAGTCGAAAGGCATCCTGTGATGTGCTAAACTTTAAACTAAAAAAGTGACAAGAGTTTGAATTGCTTCTTGAAGACTTGTATCACGTAGTTTCTTTCAGAAGACTTCTATTAAGTTGAGCTTGTAACACTAGTTTCCTAGAGTATTTTTTCCTCTGTATGCTGTTAATACACCATCTACTTTCTTGCTAGTGGCACAGACAAGAATGTTTGAGGTAAACCCCAGCATGTAGCATGGTGGTGTTTTCTGCCCCTGGGTGGTGTGTTTACTATTCACTCCTGGGTCACTCTGTGGTTTTGGGGGATTATGTATGTGGTCGGTTGCTAAGATTGGGGATGTCAGAGGCCTCTCATGGCTTGTGGTCTGATGGCTTGTGGATACCACGTTTCCTCAGAGGGAAACCATGTTGGAGGTTTCAAATGTGTCCCTATATTTTTATGAGCTTATCCTGTCTCCAGTGGTTAGGCAGGGATTGTGACATGAAACTTATCAGTGAATCATAAGACTAATGTATAGCCTGTACTGTATAGGATTTTGAGCTTTGGTGAATAGGCTTATTGTGAAAAAAACATGCAAAGTAGGTTCTTTTTGTCATTTAAGATTAAAAAGGATGTGTCAAATCTGTGTGGCCTCACACGGAAAGCTTTTCAGTCATGGCTGATATGACTTGAGCTGATGCTACCCTGGATATCTGTGTGTGTTTGGGTGTGAAAAAAATCTACGTGGCTGATTTAAAGATGTGTAAACCAAGTGCTGCCCCCGAGTGGCTCAAGGTGTCAGGCTAACCATCTTATCACACCAACCCACACCTTTTTTTTCTCACTCTGCACTCATTGACTTATTCCTTTATTTTAGAGGCAACAGCAGTTAGACAGAAAATCAAAGACGCCCAGTGTTGAATAGAGAAAATTATTGCATATCATTTCACATCTCAGACTGAAACAAGGCCATCTTGGGGTTATTTGAGAGGACTAGACGTTTTTTGTATTTTTCCAAGTGTGACATTTTAATCCCCAGTGGTTAGAACCAGACTTCCTTGACTGGGTTTTGGTGTAACATAGTGAAGCAATTATGAACATCTAGGTGGTACTATTTGCTGTTGCTATTAAGTCTGCTTTATAAGACTTCTTAATAGTCTTCGTTTGTATCTACAGGTTACAACACCGTGGTGCGGATCCCAGCTGGAGCCACCAACATTGACATCAAGCAGGTCAGCTACTCTGGAAAGCCAGAAGATGACAACTACCTCGGTGAGTGTACCCCGTGTGTGTCAACGTAAAGATGTGGTTTTAAGCAACACTGTATCAGATTGCATGTTTGCTTGGGCCACTCAATCCAAAGTGGAAGCAGTCCAAGCTAATAAGATGTATATATTACCTCCTTTCACTTCTCATCTCATAGGTCAATGCCATTATCCCCTCACAAAGACTATAAACCACCCAGAACTGGTGACCCAGAGTTGTAGAGGCAGGCTTTTAGTGAAGCAGGGTGAAGAGACATGGGCCAAATTGTTGTCAAAGTTTTTTTTTTATGAAGAAAAGGAAACTGACACTTGTACGAGGTGCACATGGAGGAAACGTGGAGGGGCGTTGGTCCATATGGTTATGGCAAGAGGGTTGGTTGGGAAAGCAAATGGAGTGTCAGCCCCTGAGAAAGATAAATGAGGCAGCAACAGGTGCTAATTAGAGGCATGTGGAGCCCAGCCCGCATGAAAGTGGATATAGGGGTATAGGGTTAGATGGACACACTGGGGTCTGACCATGTGTGTGTTTCAGTGTCTATGTGTGTCTTTTGCATGGGAGAGAGACAGACGGACTAAAAAAAAAAAGTCCAGGTTGCCTATTTTGTAAGGCTGGGCGCCGATTTTCAGACAAGTTTAAGTCAGGTTCAAGATGTTCTCCAGTCAAATAGTCAGAAAACACATCTGGCAGTCTCCACCCCGCCCTGAGAAGGTCAGTCCCACGCTGTGACAGAGTGCTGCAACCGCACTGTGAGCGTGTCTGTAAATATGGTCTGAATTTGCAGCACCCTGTCAGTTTTGTCACTCCGGCAGGTACAATGTGTTAACATTTTTTTTTTTTTAGATCAGTTTCAATAGAGGCTGGCCTCTGCTTGCTTGTAAGAAAGTACTGATTTAGCAAAGTGGAACTGACAAAAAGGAATCCATGAAATTACACTGATAGAGCTAGACAGATAGAACTATCTATTATTTGATATAGTCAGGTCCATATATATTTAGACAGTGTCACCAATTTGTAATTTTGCCTCTGTGCACCATCACAGTGAATCTGAAATGAAACTATCAAGATGTGGTTCAAGTGTTGACTTTCAACTTTAATTCCAGGGGTTTAACACAAATATTGCATTTACCATTTAGGAATTATAACCAGTTTAATTGTAGTCTTTCCATTTTCAGAGGCTCAAAAGCAAAAAGGTGACTGACAAGCAGCTTCATGTCCAGATGTGTCCTGTTCCCTGCTTATTCGATGACAAATGAAGCAGATAAAAAAAAGTCTGGAGTTGATTCCATATGTTGAATTTGCATTTGGAAGCTGTTTGCTGGAATTCTCAATCTGAGGTCCAAATAGGTGTCAGTGCATGTGAAAGAGGCTGTTACTCAGCTTAAAAAACCCCAACATAAATCAGAGACAGCAAAAGCTTTATTTTATTTGTCGTGGAAAAATCAACAATTTGATACTTTCTTTATTCTACAGCTTTGTACATCTTTCTACAACGTGAGCAATAATCAGTTGTCAAAAATCAAGGCCGTGACTTTCTTACAGGGTTCCCACAGGGTCTTAAAAAGTCTTAAAATTTTAAAAGCCCAAATCTGCATTTCATACCTTAAAAAAGTCTTTAAAAAGGTTTTAAATTTGATATGGTAGGTCTTCAGTTATGTTGCCCTAAACGTTTTTGCTGTCTTGTGTTTAAATGCATCCATTGATGTGTCCAAAATGCAGAGAAAGTAACAATAGTCTACTCAGTTCCACCTGTTCTAGGAGCCATGAATTTTTGCCAGTATGGCCATGGAATAGGCTGTGAAATGGGCATTAAATTATGTTCTAAATAGTCTTAAAAAAGTTCTTAAAGTCTTAAATTTAACTTGTAGAAACCCTGTTTCATAATTAGTCACAGGTTGAATTTCATGTGTCATTATTTTACCTGAAAGAATCATCTTATTCTGTTTGATGTTTAATAAGCACATAGATTTAAGATTTATATTGTATTTTTCTATATTTTTTTCTGTGAGTTGTGACAGTAAATGAGAGGAGAAACATTTCAAGTACATTTCAAAGCTGAGATGACTGCATGGTCTGACAAACATGAATGATTTTTTTTTATTAATCTTTGCCAGAAATCAAATTGTTTAAAGACACAGCACATATTTTTCTTCACTGCCATCAAGGTGTAACTCTTTTTGGAAAGCAGCTTTTAGCTTGAAGCCAAAGACTGCATGACAGATCCATTTATGTCTAAGATCAGCTCTTTGTGCAGAGCTGCATGTATTGTTGTACGTTTTGTATATTTGCCAATGCATTGTTAGTTTTTTTTTCCAATACCACAAAGCATCAGTGATGACAAACAGAGCCTGGAGATTGTTGTCAAAGCTCCACAGACACCCAGTGAGTTAAATACGGGTCGCTGGGGTCCAGCACTGTTCATGAGCAGACCTAAATGCACTGTAAACAAAGTTGTGTCTAGAGACGTAATCACATACATTGTTTTGGTCTGCACACAAAGATTTTAATTAAATGCATATTTCTAACAGGCATACTTTCTGAGGTAGAGAAAAAGATGCTTATTATTCAGTTTATGTTGATGTTAGTTTACCCTCTATGAGTTCATTTGAGTGATATTTGTGTTTGGGTATTTTGTGTTGGTATGTTTATGTACTTGTTTGTATTTGCAGTCAGTGGAGAACCTTAGTTTACATTTCAGTGTCAGTCACTTAGTGGAGTCACGCAGTCTAACTCTAAATTACTACAATTTA
>JAPTMW010000024.1:29035354-29046554 GCA_029822955.1 Ostorhinchus angustatus | reverse complement strand
AGAGACTCCATGGACTCACTGGCTCTCTCTAATATTACAGGTGGGTAAAACTAACAACATTCATCTACATGTTTTTGACATATATTACTTATCCGCTGTTTGCCATTTAAGTCTCTGTAAGAACATTTACTATTTTTCTCTCGCCTTCCCAGGGGCTTCAGTTGATGGCGACAGTAAGGATCGAGCTCTGGTATATTCCATGCAAGGCTTTCATGAACTGGAGACAGAGGACTGTGAGAAAACCAGTAATATGGGAACACTGAACTCTTCCATGCTACACAGAAGTGCAAATTCACTTAAGAGCCTTGTGTCTGAGCAGGGGGAGGAGATAGAAAATGTTGCAGAAGAAGAGGAGGTTCCTCTCTCAGATGACAGACCCAAACCTCATGTCCCTGCCCTCAGGAGGACACGCTCACAATCGAAACCTCAACAAGTTAAATTCTCTGATGATGTGGTGGACAATGGCCATTATGGTGACCTTCCAGTTCGCCAGCCTCCAATGAGTGAACGGACTCGCCGGAGAGTATACCACTTTGAGGAGCAGGGTCAGGAGTTTCACTCTGGTCGCCGCCATCACCATCATAGGAGGCGTCGCAGCCGCAAGTCTCGCTCTGATAATGCTCTTAACCTACTGCCTAAGGAAAGGGCTCAAATGTGCTACAAAGTGGACTACAGAGGGAATGCTCTTGGCCCCAAAGGGCACCAAGCCTTCCATGGACACTCAAACAATCCCACCATGTCAGACTATGCCCTGCAGGGCCCAGCTATGGGAGGGTTCTTGGGCTTGTACGGAGATGATGATGATGACTGGTGCTCAACATGCTCTTCCTCATCTTCTGACTCTGAGGAGGAGGGTTTTTTCCTCGGTCAGCCCATTCCTCAACCCAGGCCCCATAGACACTACTACACTGATGACTTGCCAAGCCCTGTGGCAGGAATGTCCTCATCTCCTTATGGTCAACGGACTAAGTCCAAAAAGAAGAGAGGACACAAGGGGAAAAATTGTATAATTTCATAGAATTCAATTTCACTTTTACTCTCAGCTTTGGGTATTGCTCTGCCACTCACATCTGCCTCTCATGTCCACTGTTTTGAAACGCAATTATTAAAAGCTTCATGGCACTCAGTTTATCAAGATGTTTGTGTAAGACACAAGTCTGTATTCCAATTCTTCATACACTTTGCAGCATTACAAACTGCCCATTAAGTGTTCCAGAGTAATGCATATTTATAAAACACCACCTGAGTTTATTTAACATTGCAGATACTTATGTATATATTGTAGAGTTAAAACTAAATAGCTATTTTTATATCCTTGAGTTCATGACATGCTTGTACTTACTGAGACTAAACTATTGGCATTTGGTTTGGAGCTATTTTTCCACAAGGGTATCAGAAATGTATGGACAAACTGACTGTGACCCCAGATTTTCTAAGTTGTGTTTTTTCCAGGCTTGTGCAGCACTAACATTAGAGAAACACTACGTACAATAAAAGGCCTGGTTGAGTGGTTTATTTATGGGTTGTGCTGTATTGTACGCAAATCATTGTAATCTGTATAAATGTAAAAACTGGAACATAAGGCGAAGATAGATGATAATTGTAATAAAATATCTATATCATCAACAGCGTTGGTTATTCATGCAAGTAAAACACAGGGACATGTCATTTATTTATGTTTGTATATTTACGTATAACAACAAAATATCTATAAATGTATGTCTAAAAAAAACAAGTAACAAAAACAGACTATGATTTAGTTCTTTAAAAATAATGCTGCTTTTCCTATCAATAGTCTCAGAATACTTGTGTTAAAATTTCAAAAACAAATACAGGCAATGAATACATAATTTTCATTATTTAAGACACAGAACAGGTCATAATAAAGCACATATTTCACTTTTTGTTTCTGCAAAGCTCAAAAAGACCAAGGCTCTTGCTGCATGAATATAACTCCCATCAAATGTAAAATGTTGTCTGTAACCAGCTAGAGCAACACAATTTGACATATTTTACAGTAAAATTACAACAGAACCTTTAGATTTGAAGTTGAACCAACATTTAGAGCTTATTCACAGTCACAGCTTCCACTCAATATTCTGCATCTTTTCTTCTGTAGCAGCACGTGAGAAATAGCTACTGGGACAGGATCGCAACATTTACCATTATTGCAGAACATAAAACATTCAAATAACTGATGACAATGATGACATTAAAAATGAATCCAGGAAAACTGTGAACGTAAATCATCTTGTCTTTACTTTTCCACTTTTTTCAACGTAACACTGCACGAATAACACTCCATATTGTCACTTTGCTGCTTTGCTACCTGTGGCTTCTTCAGACTTGTCTGGCTGCTCCATCATCTCGTTCATGTCTGTGATGAACTGCTTCAGACTATCTAGGCACCGCTCTTTGAGCTCCTCAAGGTTCTTATCCAGTGGAGCTTGCAGCAGATAATCCAAACTTGGCTCCTTGTCCACCAACATCTTCACCACTGTGCAAAATGTCTCACAGTCTTGCCTGTAATTCTGCACATAAAAAAAAATAAATAAATATCACATCAGGAATGTCATTACTGTTTATGATTAGGTTATAAACATATACATGTGAAAAATGTAGGTTCTGACTACGTTTAAATACATGACCCTACACTTCCAAATGTCAGGAAATATTAAAAACTTGTTCACCTGCAAATATTAAATCAGTTTGGTGTCGAGACATTGTTATGTCTATATTTTAATTTCCGACTAAAACAAACAATGCAAATGTTTTGTACACTAATTTACAACCTCCTAACATGCGCAAATGTGTTAACTTTACATACACACAACCGATTTATACATGCAGAACAATAAATAATGTCATTATCTTGTTTTAGACTTGTGCTATACACATTAAAACTTACCTCACAAAATGCCATTATCTGACAATTCTATGAATGCTATAAGCTTATCCATGAGCTCAATAAAACCGAGTTGTGCTAAACTTCCATGAAACAGGTGTGTGGATGTGCGTATGCAAGCCTATTCAAGTGCATGTCGGCCCATAACACAAGGGACATGAGGTGTTAGAGTATGTTAGCGGCGCTGCAGCATTCTTTCACACCACATTGTAACAAGCTCTCACATCCCTCTTGGATTTTACTGCTGACCCAAAACGGCTGTTAAGTTCTTTATTAGAGTCCCAGGTGCAAGCTCACCACATCTTTATCACTTGGGGAGTAAAAGCTATATGTGGCACCCTGAACTTAACCCGTGTGGAAGTTTAGGGCTCAACCAGTCCAAGACAGCAACATCCAATACACAGTTCAGACTGCAACTGCATCTACTGATCTAGAAGGTCTAATAATTTCTAAACCACTAATCATTAAAAGGCGTTTAAATAATAAATGTAAAATGCAGTTTCTTGGCTTTTCACTGTAATCAGATATGACCCATTTGGACGTAAGCTCTGTCATGAACATGGAATCACCATCATCTTCTGCAAGAATGATTCAAAAATAAAACCCAAGTAGAAAGATAAATTGCTGTGATTATAGATGTTTGTTTTTACATTCACTTAATGAAATATTTTGATGGAAAAAGTCCGTTTTGCTTCAGTTGTCTCTTTTTCATTCAATAAACTTTGAATTTGCTGAGCTTTGATGAACATCTACATGATCAGTAAATTAAAAATAAGAAAACACTGGATTTTCCTTGAAAAATGCAGAAGAGAAAATAATAAATGATGGTAATAAATTTCTTAGCTGAGGTGAGATATACAGAAATTAATTTGGAAGTCATCAAGAAAAACAGTTCTAGGTTTTTAGGAGTAAGAACTCATCCTAGTAGGCATTAAAATTAGCATCAAGCCTGAACATAAAAAAAGAGATTTAACAAACAGCTGTTGGTTTTTAGACATAACTGCAGATTTGTTCAATGTCAAAACCTCATTCTGACTTAACAAATGTGAAGTGTGCAGACTTTAGTTGTCTACATATACCTCATCTAGCATCAACTGTTCAAGAAAAAAAAAAACAAGTGAGTAAAAACGCTGCCTGTCGACTTAAATTAAAGTCCAGTCTTAAGCAGAATGTGAGGTTAACCGGTTAAACGGCGATATTCCAGATTTCTGTCAGTTCCTGGGGAAATTTCAAACCACAACTGCGCTTTCTTTGCCTAGATACACATTGCACAAATGCATCTAGGCTAACTTGTGATCATGTATCCATCAATTTGTATTGAGATCACGACAACATATGCACATTCATCATATCACTGTCACATGACTTAACTGCCTTTGATGAGGATTTCATGACAGATTGGAGCAAGTAGCTCTACCACTGCAGAGTGTCTCCTTTGTTACTAAGACTGAAATAATTTTGAATTCTACACTGGAGAGTGCCAATATGTTAAAAGCTGACCTTTATGATCAAAATCTGTAAGCGAGCTCCGCTGGGTGGGGTTTTTCGACACAAAGAAAAGGTCAAGGAAACAAAAAATAATGTGACATTCAGTTTGGAACAATAAGTATGGAAACAATTCACCACATGGGAACCACTCGGTGTGTTTTCAAGGAAAGGAAAGGTCCCACGTCTGAGATGAAAAAGGCTGACAGAGGCTATAGAGAGTTTGGGAGAAAAATTCCCAGGTGTACAATTTTAATGTGGGTGTCAGACTACAACTAAAGTAGGCCAAGTAAGGTTAAGTCAAGCAAAATTACACACACGCACAACTTGGAGGAAGAAAATAATGGGGATGCATTTTCTGCTGTAACTGCTAATTACAATGATGTTAAAAAACTGCATTGCCTAAAGCCCTGGGCTGGTGTCAGTCCTCCTTCGCGGTTTTCTTATTTTATTTCTGATAATTCCCCTGTTGAACTAGCTACAACATGTTCAGAAACTTGATGTACATCTATCTGACATGGCTAACCCACATGCTGCACTGAAATACAAGAACAAATGGACCAAATGCTGCATTACAGTGAAATGTTTTCACAGAAGTTTAAATCCAGGTTAATATCAATTCCATTCAGTTTTCTGTCACAACATGTACTACATAAACAGGGGAAGGCAAGTTGAGAAAGCTCAGACAGAAATATCCCAGACTGTGGGAGATGTTTGGACTCAGCCTGATGCTTTAATGTCTGCAGATCATGTCAAGCGAATTCGAGGCCCCACATAATAATAGTCTTCAGTCCAACCACAAGGAAGTGAGAAACTCACGACACGTGTGGCCAACAAAGCTCAGGGTCAACTTCATGCAACGACACAGGTTTTCTTCTTTGTGTACATACAGTGTGACTTGTTCCTTCTCCTGCTATGTTGAACCTTTACTATTATATAATCTGAATGAAACATCATACACCCTCTTCTGGTGCTTTTCCACATTACTTAGGTGAAAATTTCTCCGTCGTAAAACATTTTCACTCAGTGAACGTTATGTAGCAGAGGGAAAAATTGGTTCCAGGTTTGAAGATGTGAGAGGAAACATGGCCTAAATGAGACACAAACATGTGGTGTATGTCCCACAAACCAGTATCCCTCTAATCATTTAAGGCTGATTATGTTTGCCATCGTTCAAAACAAAACCCTCTTAAGCTTTTCCCAAGATACAGCCTTTGTTGACACTGATTACATTTTCACTTCATTATATCCCATATAAACACAGTGTTAGACACTTTAAAGCAGGATGGGGAACAGGGAGGCAAAAGTGGCCTTATAATGAACTATGAACTCAAATTAAGAGATTTCCCCTGATACTGCAGCTTAGAAGACAGAGCTGCACATGTGTGAGACAAAGAGCTTCAATACACATTTACTACAATATTAAATAATCGAGGAGTAACTTCAAGCTATAGCCTGTTATTTTTTCTTGAGAACTGCTCCCATGTTACTTGAACAAACAGGAAGGGTGCCTTTGACCTGACTGTTCTCTGTGTGTTGTGAGAAAAGGTTGCAGGGAGGTTTGGTCTTAAAGTTTCCTCCACGAAGCAGGACCCACAAGCTGATCTTTAAGCCCGATACTAAAGGGCCACACAGGACGGGCTGGAGCCCCGAGAGAAGCAGCCGCACCAGGGGCCTTAAGGAGAAGCCTTAAAAAATGGGCTATTGCCCAAATCGGATGTTTGTGGAGGTCCAAATTGTGAACATACAGACAGGAGTGTGCTCTGGGACAGTGGGTGGGGGCTGGGAAGTGAGATTATGCATGCAGCTCTCACATGGACACTTAGTGAGGCTCTGTTCAAATGAGCGCAGATGCAGGCAGGGGTCCTGCATAATAAGGGAAGTAGGGTAATGACTTGAGGGCTGGTACACATTAGGGGATATTAAAAGAGCCATTTTAATCACTCAAGCTGCAAACCGGACCTCTCGATGGAGGGGCTAATAGTTGAAATGGATATGTTTCATTTGCACTGATTGAGATGATGAATGAACTTCTCTCAAAATCATTCCCAGGCATTTTTTTCAATGGATATTTTCCAAGCTACTACATTGTTGTTGTTTTTCTTACATGCCCAGATTTGTTTTGCGGTTATTCCCCATCAACAAACAAATTTACTTATCATCTGTGTTATGGGAAAGAAAAGTATGATCATGAAAACTTACAAAACAACTACATAGTGGTCATTGTTGCCATAATGAAGTCATTTAACATTTTAAAGCAAGTAAAAACAGTGTCATCATCTGTAATACTGACTATGTCAATAAATCGGTTTCTGGTTTCTTATTGCCCTTCTAACCCTGAAACACCCTCGGAGAGTATGTATTACAGCAAATGTTGGCCAAATAATAAGCTACGCACTCTGCTGGTGTGACTAATCAATTTCTGATTCAACTAGCTCCACACTAGCAGGCTTGTCAACAAAACCATCAGGAAATTAACAAAAAGGATGAAGTAGTAAAGTTTTGTGGTGTTTGTAACCGTCACTTCACGGTTTACGAAGGGCTGAACACAGAACATCTGCTTGCTTGATCTGCCCAGTTTGGTCTTCCATTGTAAAGTGCGTGTTTAGTTGAGCCTGGGGCAGACGTTACACTGAAGACACAGCGGAGGGTTTCAACTCTCACCACGCAGTTTGAAATGGCAGGGTAAGCATGTGGCAGCTAATGCCAAGAGACGTACCACACTGTGGGTGGGCTGCCTGCAACCTGCAGGGCAATTTCTGTCCTGCTTTACCAGGAAGAGATAAGTGGTACTGTAGAGTAGAGCGATGAAAAAGGGAAAAGTGCAACTCCAAATAGCTGAGAGAAGATGGGCGTCACAACCCCAGGTGTTAAGGATTTTTCTGCTGACTCATCCCTCGTTCAAATGTTTCTCACACACTACTGTATGTTTAGCGAACAAAAGCATATTATAACACCTTTCAAATCAACACCTTATTTCCTTCCCACTCCCACATAATACCAATGTAAAATAAAAGTGTTGTTATAATAAATACCTGCAGAAAAAGGGAAGGTGATTTTACTTTATTGATAAAGCTATTTTCACATCTCTCTTTTAAGCCTGAGATGATGCAAATACCAAAAGTAAGGAGATTATTCAGGTGGTAACGTTGTTGTGTGGAGCAGATTTTACTACCTTCTCAATTTCCAAAGCTTTAGCCTTAATGGCCTCCGACCGGCGGGCCTTGATGTCTTTCTCTGGTGTCGGCTTTGGCTCCATGCTGGCAGCTACCACCTCCTCCGACTCCGCTGCAGATGCGGAAGCTTTTTCCTGGCAGGCCAAAGGTTAAAGGTTAGAGCCGAGGTCACCGCTATTAGAAACTGGTTCTCATTTCAAAGTGTTTCAAATAAGAGACAACTCTGCTGCTTTGCAAGTGTTGACTCTTTGTTTTCATACACGCCTCATCAAGCTGGCCACGCGTCGACAGTAAACAGCAACATTCCACATCAAAAATTCCAGACAATTGAAGGTAAAAAAAATGGGATGACACAAATTAATAAAAAGAAGATGAAAGTTTTATCTAATTTGTATTACTTTTTTTTTTTTTTTTTTTAAATGTTCTTCAGTTTCTTCTTAGGGTCATCTTGGGTTACTTGAGCAAGTTCAAATTCTTATTACAGGCTTCCTTCAGGTTTCTACAAAGTTAAATTTAAGATTTTTTAAGACCTTTTTAAAACTACATAGAACAGAATTACATGAGTATTTCACAGCCATACTGGCAAAAAAATCAGTCACTCCTCAGATTTAGGAAAATGTATTTATGTACTCCAATGCCTTCCCACCGTTCTGAGTCATTTCTCAACGGGGCTGCAGAGTTAGCGATAATTGGTTCCTAATTTCATAAATTGTCAGGTTGGAACGGGTGGAACTGAGTGGGCTAACATTACTTTCTTTACAGTTTGGACATTTAACAAACACATTCAAACACAATACAATGACCAAGTTTATAGCAACATAACTTCAGACCTACCAAATTAAATTGAATATATTTTAAAGACTTTCTAAGGTATTAAATGGAGATCTATAAATTCAAGACTTTTAAGACTCTTTAAGACCCCCAGTTATTACTTGTCTAGTCTTAGAGGTAACTTTACAGGTTTGACTAGATTTGATGTGCTTTCTGTTGAGTATTTTTGTATTACTCAACTGACAAACTTTCTTATGGTTCTGAAACTGCTTGAATTTACCCTTAAATGCTGGTTTTACCTTTGACAATCCCGAGCTGGGAGGAGACCCCTCTTTGGAGCTGTTGGGAGTTTGACTTGGTGGCATGCTGGGTTTATCTGAAAGTATCATGACAGATTAAAAATTTCATAGAATAGAGCATGAAGAAATACACATCCCCAACATTAAAAACCTAAAAACCACAACAAGAAAACATCTCTGGAGCTACAATTTCATGAAGAAAAAAAAGTCTTTAATGCTGTGCAGTTCCTTTGTACATCTGTTTTTCCCTGAACTCTTTTATATGTAGTTAGATTATTAAGGATCTGGTCTTGATCAGCTCTACATGTAAAGTGTCATGAGATAATGTTTATTATGATTTGGCGCTAAATAAAATTTGATTTGGTTCAGATTTCTCTTCCATTTGGTACAAACCTAACAGAGAGAATGGTTTCATTTTAATTCCTTCATGATACTTAACATTATTCTAGAGATGCCCTATATATTTATTATTTGACAGCTATGTACACAGATTCCCCACTAAATACTGGGTTTATCCTTTATTTCTTGTGTACATTTTCAAGTATTATTGTATGCTAGGACCTTGCTGTTGACCTTGTGTGCATCTAAATACTTATTACAAATCTTTCTGTATCTTATGCATTTACTTTAAAAATGACTGATCACATGACTGGCAACACCAAGGGGTTTTGAGTATTTAAGATGGCTTCTCTGTACCTGTTTCTCTATCAGCTTAAAGATATGGCAGATAGAAACATAGACCAATATGCTTGAAAATGTAAAGTCAAAACAAAAAAGTCAACCTTAGACAACTGAGCTAAACAATATAGCTCTGACAGAGATGACTGAAAGAGGGTAATGTACAGAATACAGTGCCACAATAGTATTTTACTGAATTCTGTACAGTATCTAAACCATCACATGTTGCAACAATCCTTGTGTCATAACATGTTCACGTTTGTGAGCTTACAGCGATCATGACCTTTAACCTCAGTTGATCCTTGAGTCCAAGTGGACATTTGTGCCACATTTTAAGAGATTTATGAAGCCGTTCTTGAGAAATTGTATCTTAAACATAATAGGAACTGACAGATAAATCTTCTCTTGTGAACGTATCTACTAACCCTTCAGGGAGAACACTAGTGGGTCAGTGGTCTTGGGTGCATGCCAGTTTAATTGCAGCATCCACAACAGAAATATGATAAAGACCTTTTTTAGACATTGCCCTCTCCTCACATTCTGTAGATGTCTCTAAAAACAGCCAAATGACATTTTCCAAAGCTAAAAACACCCTGGGGGAAAATTACATGCGACTTTGAGACATTAAACAATCACTCACATAACACTATGAATAATGGAGAATCCAAAGCCAGGGCGTTGGGAGGCAGCTGAAAAGAATAAATCATGCCCTTATTTCTGCCTCTCATACCAAATGTTAGACGAGTTGGGTAGGTTTAATAGTTCCTGAACTGAAATATTGTGCTTTGGTGGTTCCACTGTGTCTTAAGGAAAACTAATATGGTTAGGTTGGTTTTTACACAGACTCTGCCAGAGTGATTGAAGTCATCCACAACCCTAAACTAATGAGCAACGGAGTTTTTTTTACAGTGCCTCTAAGACACTGTAGCTTATTTCATATATTAAAATAGACATCATTAACGAACAGGTCACCTTTTCATCATTATTATCCAACAGCGTATAAGCTACACAGGCATAATATCCTGCTTTAAAAGGTCATGTCAACTGTATAAAACTAGTCTCAAATAGACATGCGATCCTTTTTCAATACAAAGTCTTCGTCAGTCTCATTTTCCTCACTATTCTCTCCTCTACTACCCATTACCATCACCGTAAAAAGGCCAAGAGCAGCTCATCCATGCCTTCATCTCCAGTACAACTGATTACAGTAATGGTCTTTTAACAGGACTTGTAAAAAAAAAAAAAAAAAAGAAAAAAGCTTTAAACAGCTGGAGGTCATTCAGAACCAGAACTAAGCGAACAGAGAACCTTACACCAGTCCTTAACTCTTTATACTGGCTTCCAGGCAGTTACAGAACAGACTTGAATGTCCATAAATCACTGAATAGTTTAGGTCGAAAATACATTACTGACATGTGTTAAGGAACATAAACCAAAGAGAACTCTTAGGTTATGGACTCCGGTCTTTAGCCCAGAGTCCAGACTACACTATTTAACTGTTATGCTACAAACAACTGGAGCAGACTCCCAGTGGTGCTTAGATTTACCCCAAATGTAGACATTTTTACATCCATGTTGATGTTTCTCTTTGCATGCACCAACAAATAGGGATGGGAACTAAAACCTGGTACTAAACGGGCCCCGGGGCCAAATAAGTAAACACTGCTGTAACAGAACCGGAGAAAGGAAAAAAAGTACATAGATTTCCAATGTATTAAGGCTTCAGCAGCAAAAATTTTTTTTTAATCAAAGTTATGTGACTGACTCCATTTCTTAATAAGACTTTCGTGATACAAGTCTGTGATTTTCGATCCAGACCTGGGTTCGGGTCTCTGAGAGGTTAGTCTGCTCTGTCACACACTGCATCGAGCAGCTCAAACACTCAG
>JAPTMW010000024.1:28999707-29013263 GCA_029822955.1 Ostorhinchus angustatus | reverse complement strand
TGGCATATCCTCTTTTAACATCAGAAGTACTTCTGGGCAATACCTACAAGATTTTTAAGTCACTGATAAATATGTGACAAGTGAAAAATCATGAGATCCAAACATGAAATAGTGTACATTGAGAACCTGAATGCAGCACAATGTGTTAGCTACAAGTCCTGTTTTACATCCTTTCAGTAACAGTTCCAACCCCACAAGGCTGAGTACTTATCAGATGACCCTGCCACCTGTGTTAAGTTCTATACACTGTGCCCATGTACTTGGAAGAATAAAAACTAATGAGCTACTGACTTTTATATTATCTTGGTCTTTTAGAGAGAGATCTGTCAAGGTTGTTGAGTGGAGTCACCTGGCTGTGGTGGCTTGTGGCCCCAGGCTAGAGGAAACTCTCACCATGTTGAAGTCTGCCCTGCTCTTCAGCAAAAAACCTCTGCACTTTTACATCTTTGCAGAGGATGAACTACATGACAGCTTCAGAAGTGCTGTAAGTGTCCTGACAACAATGTCCTTCTGTCGCATTCTGTATTCATTTATTGGTGCAAACAGATTCAACTCCTTTTAACTCAGTATATTATATCATTGACATATATATATGTATCTGTCTGAGTCATAACAATTACACAGTTTCATCATCAGTGAAAAAAGAACAACTAAATTCTGAACTCTTGCATTTTGATTTTTGAAGAACGGTTTTAATTTGTGCTTGTCTTCTTTTAAAGCTGGACTCCTGGCCGCAGATGGTTCACATGAAGTTTAAGTTCACCATCTTTTCCATTACTTTTCCCCAAGAGAATGCAAAAGAGTGGAAGAAGCTCTTCAAACCTTGTGCTTCTCAGAGGCTTTTCCTCCCAGTAAGTTAGGAATGGTTTCTGATGCATTAGAATGATTTTCAGCACTCAGTAATTATTATTGTTTTTTTTTTCAGTTAATCCTGAAGAATGTGGATTCTTTGCTGTATGTGGACACAGATATTCTTTTTCTCCAACCGGTAGAGGACATCTGGGCACTGCTTTCTCATTTTAATTCGAGCCACTTGGCTGCCATGGCTCCAGAGCATGAGGAGCCACGCATCGGCTGGTATAACCGCTTCGCCCGTCACCCTTTCTATGGCAGGACAGGCGTAAACTCAGGGGTCATGCTTATGAACATGACACGCCTCAGGGAGAATTTTTTTAAGGTAATGGGAATGCATTTTATTTCTCTCATCATATTACCGCATTACTTTTGTTTTAAGCCATCCACCTATTAATATGTTACGACATGTCAAAAGTTATGAATACTAGACATTTGGAACACTACATTGCAATGATTCAAGTTTCAAATGCATAGTTTCTCACAGCAAGTACACAGATCAGATAATCTGTAGACAGTTCCACAGTCCAGGTCATGGTGTGTGATGGAATAATGTTACTAAATGTAATTCCACATTTAGAGGTGGAGTAACCTGGTCTTATCCAATGTGCCTTTTGTCAAATTGTCTGTGTGCATTCCACAAAAATGTTTGTAGCTGTGGTTCTGTAAAGTAATCCACATAATACTGTTCCAACTGGCCAGCAACTGATAAGCAATGCAGTGTATTTTTAATGAATTTACATACTGTATTTGTTGAGACGTGATAAATAGGTGATGATACTTAGGGGTTTTAGAAGTAGCTGCACTACCAAGACTTACCAGTAGAGGTCAGTGATGTCATTCATTTCTAAATCTGTGGAATGACCATGCAGGCAAAATATTTTCTTTGATTTAATGTAAAGTGTTGACAAAGAGATCAATTTCCAGATATGCAGGTTGTTTATTTCTTAAATGCAAAACTATACAAATGTTCCCTGTTATGTCGTTGTAATGTTTCCCTCTAGAATGATATGACAGCAGTCCCTTTACGCTGGGAGGAAATGCTGATGCCTCTTCTTCAGAAGTATAAACTCAATATCACCTGGGGTGATCAGGACCTCCTTAATATCATATTTCACCATAATCCAGGTTTGTGGTACCATGTTTATTTATTGCATGAGGCTTTAATCAGTTCTACGATTTTTGGGATGTTTGCCCTCTAAGCCATGTATTTGCTTTGTAACAAGTATTTTTTATTTATTTCATTTTTTTTTATTAAACGGGGGTTATTTGTACTCAAAATCAAAGTATCTGTTCATTTTCATTACAGAAAGCCTGTATGTTTTCCCCTGTCAGTGGAACTACCGTCCAGACCATTGTATTTATGGCAGCAACTGTCAACAGGCTGAACAGGAAGGTGTCTTCATTCTCCATGGTAACAGGGGAGTTTTCCATGATGACAAGCAGCCAGTTTTTCGAGCAGTCTATGAGGCCATTCAAAAGGTAGGGATAGCTTCAAGTAAGTAGAAATCAATAAAATCATACTCTAGATTTTTTTTCACCTCAACTTTTCTTTATTAAAAGTATGTCATATACAGTTAATGACGAAACTTCATAATTAGCCCCTTCAATAGTCAGGGAAGTATTTTTAATAGTCATCGTTAGTAATTGATCTTTTTATGACCTCTGTGCCTTTGTTTCTTCAGAGGACAGTTGTGTAGGTACCGCAGACTATTTGGCCAGACATTTACTAGTCATTACTTTATCAATAGGCACTCCAGGCCATTGCTTTTCTCTTATGGATGCTTCCGTCTACCATTGCTTAATCAATAGCCTGTTAAATGTTTTCGTCATCCTGTCATGTCCCAACCCAGGCAAACCAACCGCACCCTGCTTTGACCAGTAAAACCATGGTTTGAAATGGTGTAAAACTGAAATTCATGAATGCTGACACAGTTATGAAGGAGCTGACAAAGAGAGGCTTTACTTGAATCATTCCTAACATCATTAAAGCAGTAACACATCACAAGGAGTGATTTTGAGGAGTAACATTGTTTTAGTAAAGTAATGTTTGGTATGTGTTGGCTGATTCCCAAAATATGTGACATGAAAGCATGATAAAACACAAACCTACTATTGGTCTGACTTAAAACAGTTCTGAATGTGATAGCTTTGTTTGGATGACAAAAATATGACATCTGTCACACTGACTTGAAATCCATGTCAGCCTTCAGAGCTTCACTGTTCGTTGAACACTGTCATCAATGAAGTAGCAAATGATCTGGAGAGCTCCCTCACTGCTGCGCTGGCGGTGTGCCTTCGATCTGCTCTTGTTGATTTCAGCACACCGGTCACCATTCAAGCAGCAATCGGGAGTGCAAGGGAAGCTTTATTAGCTGGTCTCCATCCATTACCGCCACAGGGCCCAGCCTGGCCGCTATCAGTACGGGCAGTGTTCTCAGCCATTAAGTAAATGAGCAGGCTTCATTATGGGGCACTCGGCCCTCATCCCTGCATCAGTCTCTCAGACAGCACAGACACGCATACCGCATCCAAGAACACACATACCAGATTCCACCTAATTTTAGGAGTTGGAGGAGAGCTTTCATGTTGTCATTAGTCTGTGTAACGTTAGTGCAAGGTCTATGAGATACTAGGGTCTTTAATGTAAAATTAGAATACTGACTAGATTTTATTAAAGCGTTTATCACTGCTTCCTGTTGATCCAGCTACTTGAGCCCCCTCCCACTCAGTCCAGTGAGAACAGCATCCTACAGCCTGGAGCAGGTAGTTCTAGAGGAAACTCTCATTTCCATCCCACCGAGAGCTTCTTAGTCAGCCTGTTCCCAAGGCAGGCTCTCTGAGCCAGCAGAGGAGCTTGCAATAAAGGGCACTACCATTACCCAGCCAAGCCCACAGAAGAGTTGTAAAATTTTTAGTGCTGATGCGAGTTTGAGACATCATGATGGCTGTGTGGACAACGCACCAGCAGCATCCACATAAAATCGATAGGAGGCTGTTAATGGTGCTTTATTGCCTTCTGCACTATATGAAAGATAATAAAGAAAGTGTGCTTTGAGTAACCTAATGCTGGGCCAAACTGGAGTCAAATGAGATGCTGTAAAATAGTCATTTATTCTTATTTACAAGAGCACAATAACAATTGCCTACCTCAATATAACAGAGTGGTATAATATAACAGATTTGAATCAAATACAGATGTCTTTGTGAGGTGACAAATGTGGCGCTGAAATTTTTTTAAAATTTTGCCAAGGTTGTCACATGGACATTTATGTAAACACAATAAAAGTGTTTTTTGAGAGCTTTTAATGTCACTCATACATGTCACACAGTAGATAGAAATCTGGCTGGTTTTATCAAACATGTCCATTGTTTGATCTTTCTTCCTGGTACATTCAGTGAAAAATAATTTGCAGCCAGATGGTTAAAGATAAGGCTTCTGCAGATCTTTTTCAATAATACCGTGACAATTGTATCCAGAGATTTTCTGCTGTGCATCATCCTGGTGAAGACAGTCCTCTCAACTCCTTTGTGTTACAGACAGACAGACAGCTGAGGATAGACGTATGAGAACAGGTCAGAATCAGTAGATTGAATGAAATTAACACTTCAGGGCACTTATTCGGTGCTGGCGTCACTTTGTGGGTTGTAAGTTAAACACTATTATGCCTTATTTGACAAAATCTTATGAGTGATATTTCAGCCATGTCAGGAGAGCAGTACAAATTGAGGGAGGTACAGGCAGCAGAGATCCATAACAATGTGGGTGTACGATACAGTGAAGTGAATCTCTTAAGTCAGGCGTATAACACATGCACATTTTTCTCTTTTCAACAGTACCAGTTTGGCGAGAACATGGAGAAGTCCCTGCTTCAGCCTCTGGAAGCATCGCTGCAAACCACAACACATACCTACTGTGGAAGGAGCAGCCATTTGTTTACCAAGAGGCTAAAACAGAGCATCCGGTCTGTTCAACAGGAGGTCGCACCAAGATGATGATGATGATGATCATGATGATGTCAACACACTAATACCGCCAATGGTGAGCGTCTGACGTGACACTCTGGAAGGGAGACGTTGATTTATGATACTCCAGTGGAAGCACTGAGCGGGGTCACACCCTCAGGTCTATGATGAAACATTAACTGTTCACAAATGTGGAAAGACTGGAAATGTTCAAGTTTTATCAAGTTTGCAGGTTTAGTCTTTAACTTATTCAATCTCAGCCAGCATTGGTACATATGCATCCAGTGACATAAACCCAGTCACAGTAACTGTGTAACCAGGTAGAAAATGCACTGAATCCACTTTGCCTTGCAAAGAGTTTTAAACTACTAAACACTTCAGAAAGTCATATTTTCCAGACAATCGGGTTGTGATATTTTTTATTTCAGAGAAAACCTACAATAACTTTGTACAGTTCCCGTGGTCTTCAGGTACTTGATGTGGTATTTTTTTTATCATGATTTTCTGTTCTGTTTTTTTTTTTTATATATATATATAACTGTAACATACACTTTCCGGACAAAAATGAAGTCCATTCTTGGATTTACTGAACAAATAGTTCAGATCCTTCCTTTGGATAATTACTACAGTGAAGTGATTAATGTCTTTCAGCATATTCCAAGTTCTTTAACTCTAACTGAGCCTCCTTACATGACCGTAAAAGTCTGACAAGTGGGAGTAATTGGATAATTGTAATAATCAGATCTAACACATTTACATGCACATAAGACATGCGATAATGGAAAAATTCTGGTTTAGACGGTCCAGTCCATTATTGGATTTCTTTCGGAGTATGTACTACGTAGTGATGGTAGACATAAACTTCCTGCTATCTTCTGCTCCTGTTTGACTACTTGTAACTTCCATTCTGTACGATTTTAAATGCGTTTACACATGCACAGATGTAAAAGAATGAAATAAATCAGATTAACCTGTATACATGTAGGAAAACATCGGGGTATCTGATAAAGCACATCAGATTATCCTGTTTACATGGTCACTTGAATAGTCTGATAACTCCAGAAATCGGATATTGATCGGTGTATTGGTGCACATGTAAACAGGCTCATTGATGCCATGAGTAGCTTCTCTTTTCATAAATAACCGTTGGTTTGACAGAGAGCATGAAGACTGAACTTTGTTTCAATTGACAAAGGTCATGTGGTCTGATGAGTCCAGATTGACCCTGTTTCAGACTAATGGGCACATCAGGGTGAGAAGAGGGGTGGATGAAGTGATTACCCATCATGCCAGTTGCCTACAGTACAATACAGGCCAATGGGAGCAGTGTTATGATCTGGGGTTTCTTCAGCTGTTCAGGTCTAGCTTCAGCAACATTGTATGTTCATAAAATGACAATAGTAAATGTTGTGATGTTGTGTAAGCTCACCAAAACAATGTAACAGTATGAATGAACGTGTGCTGTAATCAAAACAAAAGATGGTCCATTGAAACTTTAAAGTGTAGGATGAATTTTGGCCAGGATGTGTGTTTATTTTAACTGTAATGTACAAGTTTTGTCTAGGGTTTTAACTCCAGGCAGTTAAAAGGATATCACTTGTTTTTAGGTACTTGGAAAGTACAAAGGTACAGTTTTTTTTTTTTTTTAAGGTTACAAAGTTCATTATGGTTATTATGAATTATATAAAAGAATATATATGTCAGTATTTTTTTATTGTATGAAAGCATATTGTATCTTCCTTAATAATGACTATCATTTTAATTTTTAAGGTATGAGAGTTTTCAGACTGTTCTCTACTTTACATGGTTCATGGTTTTAAGTATTTAACTTTACCAGTGTCAAGATATTTTATTCGAACTGGAATAGTGTCACACAAAGCAGTTCCAGTCAAACCTGTAATGATGAAATCTTTTCCCAGAGAGTTATATGGAAAAATTGCACTATTGATTTGAGAGATAAAGGATTGTAATGATGCAAAAAGAAGTAAGCATAAATGTATAAATGCATATCAAATGTATGGGAAATAATATTTTATAAACGTTGATTTTTAACGTGCCTATAGTTGTTCTTCTGTTCCTTCTTTCTTATATTTAATTGTGTTTTGCATCTGCCATTATAACTTCTTTGTATAAAGTAGTTTACTGTACTTCTTGCCCACTTGCTCCACACAAAGACTGAGCTCGAGCCTCGTCCTTGGAAGCAGCAACAAGCTGAAAATAAGAAATCAATGCGAGAAGAAATCAATGTGTGAAGACTTCAGAAAGTGTTGTTAGATTGGCCAAAAAGGAGCTGATGTGTCTGGGTCAGCAGCCTCTGGCTCTTCATTTCACAGGCAGATTGACAGACGTGCCTGGAATAGGCAATAAGCCTGCGTGATGAATTTAAAATGGTCTCTGAGCTAAGAAGCTGTTTGTCCTTTTTTTTTTTCTTTCTGAAGACATTCAAAGTGTGCAAGGTCCAGGAAAACCATTCTGTCTTAAGAAACAATTATCCCTTAAGAAGATTTACATTCTGTTGAGCATACTGTAGTGTTTTAGTGCTGATGCTGTTTAAACACTTCCAAGGAACCTTTCAGTTTTAGTCATCCAGAACATAAGAGTCATTCTAGGAATTTGCATATTAGGCAATTAATGGTTGTACTGCATTTTGAGTTAATGGGCTGGGAGTTTGAGTATTTAATGAAATAAGGATGTGGTCAGGATGGTAGAAGTTCATTCCTAACCCGAGGCTGTATTACTCCTACGCAGACATGGGTCATATGCTACAGGCGATCATGAAGGTTTATGAACTTTTATTAGATACAGCATCCTCCATTTCAAAATACTTTTTCACTTCCCATTACTAGTGTTTTTTTTTTTACTTTATACATGCAAAATAACTGAACAAATATGCACTAGAGGTCAATTTCTCTCTCCCATGAGGTAATTATGCATTTGCAGAGAAATGCTAACTGTTATTATTGAATCCCTTCAAGCAGAGCACTTTGTGAGATGGATGTTTACAACTCCAAAATGCAAAGCATGCTGTGTTTTTAGGGGAAAGGCTAATGCTACTACAGCCTGGTTTCACTCCCAGGTGATTGAGGTCTCCTTCACTCTCAGTCTTAACAGGAACTGCCGATGGATTATTCATGTTATTGCTTGCACCACTTGTTCTCCGTGATGTTCAATAGCAATTTTCAGCCAAGACATAAATTAATACAGGCATAGGGGAACAGAGTAAGAAGTATCACAACTTAATGCAATATGAGGCAGTTCAAAGTCATCAACATCATATTTATCTTGAGAAAGTAGGGAGACATTTATGTAAAATATAAGACATTTAAAGTTTCATAATGACAAGATGTGGTTTTCTGCTTGTTTGGACTCCATTTCACCTGAGGACTTGAGTATAAACCATGCGTATTTGACATACTTAAAAGATGTATGCCCCACACCGGTTCAGTGATAATGGCAGAATTTCTCTTGCTTCATACATACACTAAAGTGTGATATTTGTTTTCCATTGAATTGAAAAGTGGCTACGATGAAATGGAAGGGCTGTTGAGTCTCAGATAAAATAGATTACTCAACACAAGAGTTTTACTCATCAGTTACTACATATGAAAGACTGCTCCTCAGCCTTGTAATTTTGCAAGACAGCACTTCTCGGGAGGATAAAAACTCCACAGAGTCTCATATCTTGTCAGTTTGATAAACTGAACAAAGTGACAAACCAGATGAGAGGGAAGTAAAAAGTTCATCGCAGCTGAATGGACCAAGAAGAAAATCATTTTTCCCCTGTACATCTATCTTTCTGCTTCCCTCATTCCTGCTGCAGATGGATATTATTTAACTCGTGAACATTTTCATCAATATTACATTTGCCTGCACTGCTGAGACAGGTATAATTGTGCTGATATGTCAGTGTTTAAAACAATTAATGTAATTTACAGTTGAACATTAGCTATGCATGGATCCTTCAGCATCATGCTGAGAAGAGAATTTGCCACTGTAAGCAGAACAAGATGAGATATATGCATATGCAAATAACATGAAATCTCTAGTTCAGTGCCTTCTCTCACAAAGTACAACTATCACCTTGTCATGAAATGAAGTTCAACGTAACCAATTTATGACAAAGTATTCGTTTTAGGTGGAGAATAATCTATTCAAGATTCAACACTCAAATAGTTATATTGTCAGGTGTACAGTAAAGACACCGTTTTCCTCCTAGAATGAAAATCTTACTTTACCGTCCACACTGAATGCCAAGAGAATTTAATATCAAAATAGAAATAGAATAATTTAACTAGAAAATTTAAACAAACTAAACAAAGTGGCATTTAAGAATGGCATGCAAAAAGAATGAGCATGAATACATATATATATATCTATGACAGTGTTTTCACTCCTCTCATTTCATCATTTGGCAGCAAGCACTGACTTGACTGATTAATTGCACTATCAATTTAGACTTGAGGAAAAAAGTGTCCTTATATCTGCTTCTTTCAACTTGCAGTTCCCGTCCTTAATTCAGTAGTTGTGCACCCAATTCCTTTAATTTATCCATCAAAGAACAGAAGGTGAGCTAGATTATGGCCTAACAGCTACAACGTGCGGATCAATGTTTCAACAAATAATCCATACCCCGTCTAGGTAAGGGTGCTGGTTCTTCTTTGGCAGTCGTAAACAACAGCTCAAAAAGCCCTCTGTTTGACCTGAGGGGCTCTCGCCTCCGCCACCATCGCAGGTACGATACCAGGGCATGTTTTATAGATGTGGAACATTCAAACACACAAAAATAAGGATGTTATTACTCAGTCTCTCTCATGTATTGGCTTTTTATGGCCCGGTTGGTGCAAATGTCACTGAGATTCAGCATTTGAAATGCACAAGTAATGCTGTCTGTATTACCACTCATAAAAAAGGGTATCAATCACTTCAGCTGACCTTTTTCCCCTGATAAAGTGTCTCATCAATGAGCCACCTCCCAGTGCCTGAGGCCTAAAGAACTACTGGTTGTAATCAATGCCATGCCAAGTACTGTTAGTGAATAATACGCCTCATGATTCAATATCCCACACTTTCTTGATTGTGTTGCAGGCATCAATGACATGTGGTATTAATGGACAGAGCATGTGATCCACAGTAACTGACTGACTGCATAGACTTATTACACGCATCCACTTTCATGCATCGGCATCAGTGTCCATAAATTGTTTGTGATTTGGTCAAATGCCAAGAGTGTGATTATGTTTGCATGCAAATGAATGTATGGTTATGTTTGTGTGTATGAACTGACTTTTGAGGAAACACATGGCTAGTGTTGGTCCACATTGTAGTTTGTTTACTGATGTTGACCTGTGCCCAACTGAGAAAACTTTTAAGTAGTTTTAATAATTTAATAATTGGACTGATACTGATTCAAGTTTGCTCATTGCAGTTGTTTTTTTTTTTTTAATAAAGGATGTCTTTTCAGTCTGTCCTCTTAGTCTCCTGAGTCCTCAACCTCATATTCTATAGGTCATTTAATTGTCTTCCCCCACACACCCTTCCTTCCTGGCATTTCCTAATGAATCTATCATTCGTAGGCCCACACACAGAGGTGGCTTCATTGACTATCGGAGCGGCTCGACCTGTATGTGGAACCTTTAATTGTTTTTCACTGAGTCTGACAGCCAGCAACACATGATGGATTTGCCAGAACACTTATCTCTGACACGGAAAAGGACAATCTCCGTAAACCTTGACAAACTTTCACAGTCAAATTAGACCTCTTGTAAAAATCTGATTTAAGGCAGTGGGGACAATTTAAATGGGTGAATTTTCACAGCACCAAAGTACCTCTCATTTGGAGTTGAAAGTACATTTAAAGTAGTACAAGAAAAATCCCCAGGGCTAAATGGGCTGTTCTACAAACTCTACAAATTACTCCAAATCTCTCTGTACTTCATGAAATGCTCTCTGTGATTGAAGTGTTAAATGAGCTGGGATCTCTGGAAAAACTTCGACATGCCCCTCATGTGAAACCTATTATGAAAACCTAATCTCAAACTAATTTAGCATTCTATTTCTTGCACTCTGAGGCATTTATAGCACTGAAATAGATTAATCAGATGCATTACAGCAACAATGCAATTTAAGGTTACCAGGCTGCAAAATGCGTAATGAGCTGTATGGTTTCAGCCAAGGAATATGGCACAAATTGCTTCAAGAAAGCCATTTTTCAGACTCCCTTATTATTTTCAAGGGCACTTTGACCACCAAAACATGGAGATGGTTCCTCATCGAAGCTCTTATAAGTCATTATCATTATTTATGCATGCTTGGAGGAAGCGAGGACGTAATTGCTCAGTGATATGACTGATAGTAGATAAGTATAGGTTACACAAAGACTTGATTGAGTATTTCTCAGGAAAATGTCATTCTGACTGAAGCAGACGTCATTTTGTAATGTGAACTACAAGAAACTTCAACTTAAAAGTCAGCATCTCAACTCTTCTGGATGTATTTTGAGCTTTTAAAGTGACACTTCGATCCTGCAACTAGCCTAAAAACTAGACATGCCTATATTCTCTTTAGGACTTCTACTGGAAACTAGGAGGCTGGATGGGTCCAACCAGCCAATCCCTTTTTTACACATGGTTTTAAAAGGTTTCAGTGTCAAGTTGCTTCACCTGAGGGACTAATGCCTATAATAATTTGCCATCCAGGATCAAGCTGGGGCCTACTGGGCAGTTGCTAATAATGAGATTAGAAGAAACATTCAAATTATTTAAAAACTTGTCCATCAGGACTAGAGAACAACCAGATTTCAATTAAAGGGGGAACTCTTTATTGTCGTGGGGCCCAGAGCTAGCCGTTGTTATACGCCTCAAGGGTCTGACTTCTCTCTGTTTCATTATCTCTCTCCTGCATGCATGGATTTCCTTTTACCTTTGCCTGGCAGCCATTCTCTGAACTCAATATTCCACCTATAGAGACGTTCAATGGAAATCAATTGACTGCGGAGTCAATCAAAAGTGTTTCATCAAGTGAAACATTTAATATCCGCACTGTATGTTTTTATAAAATGATTAAATTTCTTGCAACAGTGCCTTTTACATGGGTGTCTACTGAGATTTAACTTTCTTTTTTAAGTCTAATATTTAAAAGACATTCATGGGTGTGTTATTGTGATATATATCTTTGCTTTGCTAATCTGATTTACTGTTTCTAATCTAATATTCTGGACTCTGAACAGCAGGGGAAGTTGTGTATCAGAACACACTTTGGACTACCAGAACCATAAATGAATCAATGCTATGTATGCACAGATTTGATCAGTCACTGAATAAAGTATAAAGCTCACTGTTTACACACGTGTATTATGGTATTGTCAAGTTTTCTTCTTCCACCTAACACTCATAGCTCATTATTTTGACAGATGGTCTAAATAACATTGTGTTTTATAATGTTCATGTGTTGCATCTGCTGATAGTTTACATTACAGTATATCTCTGTTAGCTTAGCTCTGTTTTTAGACTGAAAACAGCCACAGCAAAACCCCAAATCACCTCCATTTTCTGTACAGTTTGTGTTGTCAATAACCTAACTAAAGGTCTGTTTGGAATCAAACAAACAAGGTCAGAACTGTCACAGTTTAGTCTGAACCCTGGATCAACAAATGACAACTTAGCAAAGATAATGACATCACATAATATATATTTTTTTAACCTTCATGAGCATCATAATGAAACTCACCCATGTGGAAGAAACTCAATTCTTTTCATTTTGAGCTGTGTCCAGAGGAGAAAACCACAATGCTTCTAGCTTTTATCACGTTGTTACTTTATTTGACTCTAATAGTTGTTTCTTAGTGGTTCTCATCCTATCTGGTCACTTTCTGTCCCCATGGAAGACCGGCAGAATGACTCACTACTCCCTCTAGTGGTCATAAATACCCTGCCTGTCTATGTAAGTAAATTCAGTTCATATCTACAACTCAGTTCACTGGCATTTTTGGCAGAACTTCAGAGCTCTTCATTCTAAACACTCTGAGGATAATTTTAGGTCCGTTTTTAATGTTTGATGGTAGAAATACTTAATACAGTCCCTTTAAGAGAAACCCTAAAAATCATTATAACACAAGATTTTGTCCAGGCCTGGAATCTCATAAAAGCCTTTAATGATCATTTATTCACACACGCGCCACATGGGTTCAAGTGATACAAAAATGTGTTGGCATTATATGACTTTTCTAATAAAGACCAGACTTATGTTGCAGGCGCCCTGCAACTTTATATAATATATGAATGACGATTTAATAAGAGGATTATCCTCTAATCCTGTTTGGAGATCACCAAAGTCTACTCTGTGACATTGGAGGATAATCCATAGAGCTCAAACGATTATCTTTCAAATACAAACTGTGATATAATCATCTTTTGTGCTATTATTTAGCCTGAATATACAATATACTGATGTGGAAATATTCACTCATATGCTGAATAATTTACACACAGACTAATGGACGCCATCCTAAATGGTCAAAGAGCATTATTCCACACAGCTTCTTACAAGGCAGTAAAGCTTTTAAAACCTTACTTAAATGTTGACCAAATATCTCTCTGAATTGCAGATGCTGGTTCTATTCCTGCAGTGCACCATTTCAGACTTTTACACAGATAGAAAACCAGTAGAAAAACTCCTTTTATTCACAAACAGAATAACCAGAACGGCAAAGATGCAGTTGTTGTT
The DNA here is from genome assembly GCA_029822955.1 of Ostorhinchus angustatus. Classification (NCBI taxonomy): domain Eukaryota; kingdom Metazoa; phylum Chordata; class Actinopteri; order Kurtiformes; family Apogonidae; genus Ostorhinchus; species Ostorhinchus angustatus. The sequence continues at coordinate 28,999,724 of JAPTMW010000024.1, read as the reverse complement.
ATGGACTGAAAATGTGG
>JAPTMW010000024.1:28729894-28744347 GCA_029822955.1 Ostorhinchus angustatus | reverse complement strand
ATTTCTATGCCTAAAACACACCAGGAGGGGATGCAGGAGTCTCGTGTCCTTTCAGACCAGTTAAACTTCAATATCCTGACAGGTAATAATGAAATTGTTGCCAAAGGATGCTTTAAAAAAAAAAACACTATCAGCAACTGTAGCTTTAATTGTTGCAGCTCTGATTAACAGTTTTTCCTCCATCATCTACACTGAAGTTTTCAGCAGAAGTAAAATAATAAAGTTCTCATGTTGATCTAACAAATCCACATGAAACATTCATACTATGAAATACATAACATTAAAGGCATGGCTTGCCGTTGGATGAGTGCTATATGATCCACTTCGAGAACAGAACAGAGTGCATAGCTTAGATGAGTCATACTGAGAGAGAAGACGTGAGACGAGGGAAAAGCACAGCAGCCTTTCAAGTATCTGAGAATTGATGATACACAATGCTAATGTCTTCAAGAGGTTTCGTATACAAAGGAAGAAAATGCAAATACCCGTAATGAGGGAATCCATTTCACAAAGGGATGCAAAAAAAAAACAGGTTCATTTACAAGATTTTCAGTAAAAAATGTGGGTTTTGTTGAGCAAATCTGTTTGATGCATTAAAGTTACTTCCAGCTACAAGAAAGCTGATCATCACTATTTACATGAAACATGTTTACATCGCAGCTAGCAGGAAGTCCACAAAAATAGGCACCATTATCTGTGGAAATTCAATTTCAGTAGGTAAAGAAAAGGAGAGACTGAGCTACAATGTTTGTGCAACATACTGTAAGTGATGTGTTTTTAAAGGACACTGAGGTGCTTACACTTTCAGTTGAGAATAAAAGAAATCAAATCAATGGTAAATACAATGGAACAAAGGTCCCTAAATAAACTCAAATCAGAGATATTGTAGTGCAAGGCTGAACCTCTAAACTACAAGAGCACCTCCTTATTTTGTCTTTATAAAAACCCAAAGTACCTGTATTTACATATAAAAGAGCAGCCATGCATCTATGTGAATAAACCAGACACAGCTGTCAGATGTGCAGCTAAACGTCTAAACATGTTATCATGAAGCAATCTATTTCAATCTATCCTGATTAGTTTAATAACTACAAATCAACAACCCTGCCAACATCAGAAGCAGGCTGCATATGGCCGAAGATTTCACATAATGAGTACTTTCTGCCATCTGCTGGACAAATCATGTTATTACATCCAAGTTACTGGTGAGTTTGGGTTGAGGTTTGAAATCTGCCAAACAAATGCCACTTAATGAGAAACACATGACATGCAAAAAACAATGTGTTCTCAATGTGGGGAGGCTGCAGGGAATCCAAATCCGATCTGGAGCAGCCAGATAGAATCAGATGTAGTGAGAGATTGCAGTTTCTCTCTATCCACAACCAGATGGAGGTCTGTTACCAACACCACGGCTGTGACCTCAACGTGCTGACTCAACACCACCAGCTGTACTGTGGTCCTGTAGATCTGGCTCACTATTGGTGGAGAGTTACACAAACACACACAGATTTCCATCAGCCTCCTGCTCTACATGGTGGAGATCAATTAGGAGGAAATGAAGCGGAAAAACACTTGCGTATGTGCACTGCCATGCTATAACGCACCACAAATTCACACCCATAGTCATAAAAGTACTCTGCATAGGCAAGCACACTCATATGGAGTCTTTACTAATGAAAAACCATGTAATGTTTGCAGGAAACACTTGCAGGAAAGCATTTGTAAACCACAGTAAAATAAACATATGTAGCTGAAGAGGACAAAAAGCTTCATACCTGTTGACCTGATCAGTTTTTATTTAAACACTTTAGACAGATTTTGATATAGTTTTAATCTTACGGCTACAGTTTGAGAAGGTGATTTTTACTTGTCCTTCCATTTAATGAAGTGAAGTTCTAGCCATCAGGGTTTTCCTTACCATTATTGTATATATATATATACTGTATATATATATAATTCACAGATGAAATATGTTAATCCATGTAACCTGTTGGACTAGATATATTTTCACACCTTATTGGAATATCTGGGAAGCTGCAGTAATCAGAGTAAAAGAATCTCTACATCAGACTTTATTTCAAAAAGGTTTTTTTGTGAAATTCAGAAAGTTTAATCACATTGTGCTGTAACCATGACCATTTGCTGATGCAGACTTTAAAAAGTGCTTATGGAAACGTACTTATTGAATAATTACTTGAAATAAATCTCTGTTATATGGAAACTGTGGTGACTATTGTTTTTTAATTGAGTAGTTATGCTCATAATCCCATATTGTTACAGAAGTAGCCATATGTTAAGGACACCTGAGTAACTTTATCATTTAATTATTGACACTGAGCTCCTGAAGATCTGACCTAAAGCACATAGAGCAGCTTATTATTAGACTCATTCATATTAGGAACATGGCTCTGGTCATTGAAATAATGGCATATCTGAAAAAAAAATCTGTCAAATCTGTAACACTTCCACTCCAAATCATTAAGGGTAAATGCAAAATGCATTTACTTTCATTGTGAACACTTGAGACTCAGCACTATTCACATACCAGCAGTAAAGAAGAGTAAGCAATCAATCATTTCCATAAGATAATTTCCCAAACCATAACGCAGTACATAATGTAGTCACTGGCTGTAAAATGTCTGTACGATGCTTAAGTTTTTAATTACCTGCGTTAGTAGAAAAACACATTTAATGCCTCTATTATAAACAATTACTTTCCTTTCAAGATGCTGAAACTATCATGATTAAAACCCAGCTCAGTCTGTAGAACTGAGGACACCAATGTAATGAATATTCATACTCGTTTCACTGCAAATCCATTTAGCTAATTAAAATCACATCCATCAAAGGTTCCTGTCTTTAATACACAAAGTGATTATTGGAATTGAGTTAGATGACTTTATCTGGCTGCAGAAATATAAGCGGAGCTTCTTCTTCACTAGGTCCTCAGAGGTCATGCAGCACTTGGAAAGACAACTCATGCTATTACAAAAGGAATCATTCATTTACTGAGGTGATGAAGACTTGAAGACTCTGAAGGTTCACTCAGGGTCATCTCCAGCTATTGTTCAAATTCTTTTTTCTACAATAATGGGATGGTGGGAGTCTTTGAGCACGAAGATATTAAAATTCATGATGCACAAGAGAAGCCTTGTGTTTTCATGAGGCTGACATTGAGGAGGATGAGTGTTATTTTAAGTGCCCAAGGATCAAATAAAAAAGGGAAGAAAAACACAAAAATCTCACGTTTCAGTTTTGTTTGTAATTTTGGATTGGCCAATTTCTTTTGTTTCTTTTGCAAGCATCTGTGCATGTTCCAACATTTTGGAATGATACTGTGGGTTCAGACTTGAGACAAAAATCTTCTGCTTTCTGTTTTCTTTTACACAACAATGTCCACACAGGAAAGTGCTGGCGTTGGAGATGAAATGGGAGTGAGTATTCAGGAAGGGGCAAGCTTGTTTTGATCCCTCGTCTTGGCAGGCGCACAGTGCCATGCCAGTGTTTGCTAATACCCTGGACGCACCTGGCATATTACACAGGCTTATCCCTCTCCTCAACACCTCCCTAATGTACTGCGCTGGACTCCTACCATACAGTTGTTTCTCTGACTATATGGCAGTCGCTGCCCAGATGTAATTAAGCCCTAATCCTCCTGTCGACAAAAGCAGAGGCAGCCTTAATTCAGTTTGCAGATGAATGTGCAGTAAATACAGGGTGCAGGAAGGGCGCTTTGATGAGACAGCACCTCCACTGAAAGGCCAAAGGTAATGTCACGGTCTTCCCTGACAAAAGCCATGATGAGTGGCCAAACATGAACCACAGACGCATTTGAAAACAGATCATCTGTAATGGTTTCAACAGGCTGAGGCCCACACTTTTTCATGGGTCGGGCCAAAGTGACAGTCAAGACAGGGGAAAAAATCAGTTCTTGTAAATTGTTTGATGGAGATAAAAAATAAAAAAAAAACATCTAATGCAGCAGGTAAACCTGTAACCATTCATATGGCACTCATAGAAATACTCAAATACAAATTTTCAACCTTACTGTTATTGAAGGACATAGCAAGACTGACTTTCATTAAATTTGCATACATTTTTATTGTCATGTAGAAAATGAAGGTCAATGAAGTTACCGTATCTGGCTCCTTGCCCATATGTTGCAGAAAATAAACAAATAAATCCAAGAAATATACATAAAAAATATACAGTAAGAAAAACACATGTAAGATGAAAGGGACATGTATTTTAGAACATTAGAACATCACTTTTAGAACATTAGACCAACATAAGCACTGATCCAGACCCCTGTCCACATCCACATTCTCCCTTTGAACTTCATTCCTTACATTAGTACCATTACTTCATTACTTCTAACAAAGCAGGTCCACTCCCTGTTCATGCAGAGGTGGACCTTACAGACCCTGGAGACCACACTGGACCTGAGATTGGTGACTCACTGTGACTGCTGATGTCACTGTCTTGTAATGTGTGTGGAAGGGTTAAACAGACTGAAAACTGAAAAAGTGGTATCTGTGTTTTTTTTTTTGTTTTTTTTTTATTTTGCAACACTCCTAATATCAACAATGTGTTTCAGCACAAAACTACCACTACCATTAACGAAGACTGCAGAAATGGTCAGCAGATTCCTGTGTCAACAAATGTAGACTGTTTTAACATCAGGTATTTTACCTGAGTATGAACCTTACAAAGACCTTGTTCACCTTATTTTTCACATTTTACTCACCTTCTTTAAATGTAGTATTAAAACTTCAAACTCTCAACAGTAGGGGGTAGTGTGGTCCCAGAACACACTTAGGACTACAAAAACCATCAATGAATCAACATTCTGTATCCACAGACTGCATTTCTCACTGAATAAATTATAGCACTCATTGTTTACACATGTATTATGGCAAGTTTTCTTCTTCAGACTAAAACTAATCAATTCTGATTATTTTGACACACGGTCAAAATAATAGTCTGCCTTATCCTCATATACTGCATCTGCTGATAGTTTACATTATAGCTCTTTTAGCTTTTCTCTGTTTTTAGACAGAAAACCGCCACAGGAATCCTCCAAATCACCTATGTATTTGTCAGTAACCTGAATTAAAGATCTGTTTGGAATCGTTCAAACAAGGTTAAACAGTCTTAGTTTGGTCTGAACCATGGATTAACAAATGGCAATTTAACAAAGATAATAACATCCCATAATAACTTTACAGTATACCTTCATAAGCCTAATAATCTAACTCACCTGTGTAGAAGAAACGCTGCCATTTCAGCATCAAACTCTATTCTTTAGTGGTGGAAACAACAGCGCTTCTATCTTTTATCACTTTGTCATTTTCTTTGACACTAAAAAGTTGTTTCTCCATGGTTCTCATCCCATCTTGTCATTTCCTGATGCTTTGGTCAAACATCCTGTGGCATTAGTTTTCCTCACCATGGGAGACCAGCAGAGGACTCACTACTCCCTCTAACTCCCTCTAGTGGTCACATAAATCCCCCGCCCGTCGGTGTAAATTCATTCACTTAAATCTCTATAATCCAATACTCTGGCATCTTTGGCAGAACTTCAGGGCTCTTTGTTCTAAACACTCTAATGATAAATTCAGGTGTGTGTTTTTGTTTTATATATATATATATATATATATATATATATATATATAAGAGCAGAAATACAACATATAGCCCCTATATGTATTTTATCTCAGAGCAAAATAGAAATAATGTCGGTCTATCTTATTCTGAACACGTTATTTACATTACACTGTAATGATGATTTCAAGTCATTTTTTATTTTTCAACTTATAAATATATCATGTAGCACTTTCAAATGTACAGCACCTTATCCCAAAGGAATGGGTACTATATTATTTACCTCAGTTAACTTTTTCTTGACATATTCTGCAGTTCTTGTATATTTTTAAGCATCACAAACCTCATGTATCAGTGTGTGTCTAAAACACTCAAATGATAATTTCATTTTTTTTTTTATATTTGAAAGTAGCCCATAGGATATTACATCATGTAAGAGAAAAAAATATATACTCTTATAAGAATGGCATTCTGATTTGTTTAGGTTGGCTTTGGCTATGTTAGCTTTATGAACTGGCTCTTAGTTGCCACTGTGGACATCCTGCCAAACTTTACCTCATTACGGACTCATTATGAGTCCTGATGATAGAGTGCCCCTGCTGTGCATCAGTGTGTCTACAGATACATGTATACACAGTGCAGCTGCTTTAGTAGATGTGTGTTCATGCTGACTCAAGGCTTTCACTGTAATTTCTCTGTAAATGATCTAGCTTTGGCCACATGTTTATCAAAGCTACAGGAAAATCAGTAGGTCCGTGCAAGTTCAAAAGGCACCAGGTCACTGACTAACCGAACCCCCCAGTGGTGGTAAAGATGGGAATAGAGGGGGCGACAGGACTTAAATTTGCCCACAGTTATTTAGTTGGTGAATCAACTTCACAACAAAGCCATTTTCTCATCACATGGACAGGCAGAGGAGAGCTTCTGAGAGCAATAAAAGCTGTGCATGACAGTTGAAACAGTTTGAAGTAGAGTAGGTGGTATGTCATCAGTGGCAGCTGTGTACGAGCCGGTGTTTTAAATGATGCATGAGTACACAAGAACTGATCAGCCTTACATATCTACATCTGCATGTGTTCCTGAGTGTAAACCAACAGCTACATGTACACAGAGACCACATAAGAACCTAACCTGGAAAGTTCATCAGTTAGAATATCAACCTTCTAGTTTACAACCTCCTGGACATGAGGCTCTTTTCCAGATGCTTGCAATTCAGTCTTGAACTCAAGTTTCTGGTTCACACAAGTGGAAAAGGCAGCCAGGCAACACTACAGTTATTAAGGTGTGAATACAGTACAGGCCGAGTGTTCGCCCCCTGAGTAACACCAATGATGAATCACTCCAGTCACTGAGTGCTTCCTGCAGTTCACCTGAGTGCAAAGCTATAGGAATGAGCTCCGATAGGAACTATGAACATCTGCTACACTCAAACCCTGTATGGAAAAACCTAATTAGAAACAGTCTGCAAATGCCACACACTGATACACAAGGATTGTGGTTTTTGAAAGAGTACAAGAGTTGTAAAAAGAATGAAGTCTGATGCTGAAATGGCAGCATTCCTTCTAGATGGATGAGTTTGATTATGAGGCTTATGAAGGTATAAAATTATTATGTGATGTTATTATCTTTGCTAAATTGTCATTTGTTGACCCACAGTTCAGACTAAACTGTGACAGTTTTGACCTTGACTCCAAACAGATCTTTAGCGCAGCTATTGACAACACAAACCCTACAGAAAACAGAGGTGATCTGTGGTTTCACTGCAGCTAAACAGAGCTAAGCTAACAGAGCTAAAATGTAAACTATCAGCTGACGCAGCACTTGAGGATTATCAAATCCAATCCAACTTTACTTGTAAAGCACGTTCAAACAACCGCAATGGACCAAAGTGCTGTACAGAAGAATAAATAAAACCAAAATAAAAGAATATAAGACTAATAAAAGAATATAAGATTATAAGACACAGTGTTATTTTGAGCAACTGTTGAAATAAGCAGCTGAGTTTTACTCTGAAAAAGAACACCAAATGATAGAGCATAATAAAGATGTGTGTAAACAGTTAGCTTTACATTTCATTCAGTGAGTGATACATTTTATTCAGTAAATGGTCTGTGGATTCATAGCACAGATTTGTTGGTGGTTTTGGTCCTATGTGTGTTCTGATACATGGCTTCCCCCTGCTGTTGAAAGTTTGGAATATCAAAACTACATAGAACCACTTTAAAACTTCAGATTTTTGATTAATGGCAGGATTTCACACTGTTTTCAATTGTCATCAAAGTGAGAAAAATCAACACAGTTCATTGAAGTTTCAAGATTTATCCTTTAACATTCAGTCTAGATTCATAAAAGGGTCTTTCAGAGTTATCCTCTTTACGAGCAAGGTGGTCTTTAGGGGAAAAGTTGTCTTTGTCACACCTGCCTAAAACAACAGACATGGATGGATGAAGTAAATACATGCACAGTGAAAAACTCACAAACGGTACATGATTTCCTGCTCAGTTTGGTCAAAATCCACAACCCTGGAATTTGGAATATCCTAATCTCAATATCTGCCTTATTAACTAACACAACCACATGCCAAGACCTTTGGAAAAAACATTATGTTTGCCAAACCAACACTGATGGAAATGTTGTATATCCATCATCTAATTAAATTACTATGAACACACATGAAGATAAACAGGAGTGAGACCACAAACACACTATTTAACATGCTGTTCAAGCTAAAACTCATTATTTAATCTAAATTAATGTAAGATGAAGTTTGTTTTAGCAGCCTGGTGTGTGTGTACGTGCGTGCGTGCGTGTGTGTGTGTATATTGGAGAGGAAATAGGAAATGGTGAGCTGGGCGGCCCCTCTCATGGGCGAAGAATAAACAGCTGCCATGTAAATTCAGGCTAAATGAAGCCCCAAACCAAGCAGAACAGGTACAGAAAACACCTCTGGAGCATTAAAACACACAGAACATAACACCGTGAATATAACGGAGGACACACAGCGCTTAAGAGAAACTGTCTGATCTATTTCTATTATACCATTTCCATTTTCTTCATCTGCTGGCTGTGAAGGAGGTCAGTGGAAAGCTGAAAATGAAAACAATGACTTTATGCTACAGTACTTTCTCCACAAATGCTCCCTTTCATTTTCAAGAAAGTACATTTGGAAATTGAGGCACAGAGAGGCAATAAAGCTGTCTAGACAGCCACTTTGTTTGTAGGAATACTGTTTTTTCCATTGTTAAAATGTATTTTTATTTTTCAACCAGGCCAACAACCAACCTCAACTGAGAAAATACACTCTCATGTTTATCATTTTATTTAGGAGAATCAGTCCAGCCAAGAAAAATCAAATCAACCGACATCAAGGCAGAGGTCATAAATCTATCTTTCCTCTAGTCGCAGAGCAATCTTTACTTGTCATCTTTTGTTATGGCAGCAAACAAACTGGCCTGCTTTCGTCCCTCTCCTGTCATGCAAGATTGGATTTTGATGACACCGATACTCGAGTTGTGTACTCTCCACTCTCCATTCTTTGCTGCCCATCTGCTCCTCTCTCCTTTTTCTCGAAACAAAACAAAAAAAAATAACCGGAGCTACTCCATTTTCACGCTTAGACAGGTGAAAAGGCATCTGCATTTCTGATAATAGCCCTTTTGCTGAAGTACATGCAGTGTCACATGAACAATCTGGGTCAACAAAATAGAATCTGCTGAGTACGAGACATGAGAATGATGAAAAAAAATAACCAGTGTGAATGACATGAAAACATTTCCTTCGTTTTTCAGCTGACTCCAAGTTCTAGTCTGGGTTTGGGTGATCTTGGCTGCAGACGAGAAGGGGAGTGGGACTGTTTAAACTCAACGGTGGTTTCATTTGTGTATTCATCTGGTTTTGTACAAACAGGGGAAAATGACACGGGCAAATGAACACGACAGTGTGTTTTTGCAATAGTGACTAATCCTGCTGCTCTGTCTTGCTTCTATTATCCCTTTTCAACATAGCAGAACTGGGCTCTGACTCACCACATAACAGCCACCGACTGCATTCACTGTCAGGCCACCGAACACACAATCAGCTGCATCTAGATCAGTTCATCTCTGAGGTACATGGAAAAATATAGTGCAAGCTGCATTAAGTCAGTCTTATAGGCAGTCTGTTGCCATTCCACAGTAGTTTTCTGTCTGTCTGCTTTTCCTCTTTACACACAGACACAGTGTAAAAGAAGATTTATGCAGGCTGGTTTTATATAGCAGCAATCAGGATTACTGTCAATAAAGTAAACTGGCATCTGTGGAAGTGCTTAGCGTTTGAGCAACTACAACAATGACTGTCTTGTGTCTTAATTTATGTGTTTAACAATTATGTAATTATCCATACGCCGTTGGAATAAAATCTAAAATAAAAAGGAGTAGCTCCATTGAAAATGCCAACTAGATAAGTAATTAGAATATCTTTCTCTGCAACACAAAGGAAACTTGACTTTGACATTAAAACTACCATGGGGCTGTGTACTTGTCAGCCTGAGAATACAGAAAGCCCATCAGTTCCCAAACAAAGTGAATTTCCACTAAGCTGTAAAACTTTGTTTGATGAACTATAACCCAGTGCTCTCAAGTATTGGAAAATCCATTTGGAAAGCAAAAGAAGAAAACACACAGTAAGAAAACCATTAAAGACACATTAGAGGAGCTTTTAGAACAGCAAAAAAGAGAGATGAAAATAGATGTTGTGTTGATGCCCAGCATTGGCATAGGAAAGTGAGCGGTTTTCCACATTAATCAAAAGTGAGCCTGTTGCACTCACAGCATGCGTTAGCCAATTAGAGACATACTTATATGACCATTTCCACAATTAAGCCTTTCTAGTCTCACCACAAACACAGCACTGCGTCCTTTGGCTAGAGGGTTAACAACACAAATTCTCAGGCTACCTTGTGAGCTTACTAAAGTGAGAGCTATTATTAGAGTTGGCAGCTACTTGATGGGGTTTAATACATTATTTCCTGAAACAACAACAGCTTAGAAATAGTTAGAAAGCGTGTCCGTAACATTTAGCCCATCAATTACAAACTGACATGGATGAGGTTGTAGGCAATTACAAGAAAATTGCAGGCTGCTTTGAGAAAACAAATTATGCAAAAGGCACAGAAGCAAATGGGCCATAATTAACTTTTCATGTAAACTGTTAACACCAAAAGTGAGTGTTCCGTTCTTCATTTTCTTGCTTGTATACAGTAAAAGAAAAGTTTTGAGTTTACATGGTTTGACCCTTGTCTGTTTTTACATGATGAAACTTGTGTCCATATTTAATCGTTTATATGAGTATTTTCTAAATTGTAAGAACCAAATGGAAAGTCAGTATGTGTGGAAAAGTGTGAAACAATGCAGAAATAAGACTAAAATCCCATCTTATTCCAGTTTTGTGCTAAATGGGATAGGGTGGACTAAAGACAAAGATCAGGCATCAGATCTGTAGGTTTTAAAAAAAGCACCTTTAACTATTGGGAAGTTTTGTTAAAGCTGTATGGATTAGAGGATAGATAATCTGTTCATAATTTAACAGTTTACTATTTTAATAAACACAGACACAACATCAAGCAACAGGCTAAGAGTACAGATACCTACTGTAAGCTTTCTAGAGTCACTTTACTCTCATTCCTCATGCAGCTTTCACTCTGATCCTAAAGTCAACATTTACACAAACATGTGTCTGGCAGCGGAGTTAATGTCTGAGCTGAAGCAGCAGGTGAAATATAGCAGAAAAGACTCCAACCGGAAAGACTCTCATCCAAATCCCCACATTAGCAACACTAGAAGGTGACTGAGTGGGAAGTAGAGATACTGAACTGAACCCAGTGGAAGACACATGGAAGCATTTGGATAAACACACGCAAATGCATAAACTGCTGGTAGAGGGGAGAAGAAGTACACTAATGCAGGTGGATTTCTTTCTTTCTTTCTTTCTTTCTTTCTTTCTTTCTTTCTTTCTTTCTTTCTTTTCTTTACCTTTGGTGCTCTGATCTGCTGCTGTGACACTTCCTCTGTACATATCTGGTTTTGCATCTCAGCTGTTGTCTTCAAGTCACTCTAACAAAACAAAAATGTGTGTTAGAAGTTTGTGTAGTCTGTAAATATACTGCTGAAGCGCATTAAATAAACACCTCGTGCATCTCACCTTGTAGTACCCTATGACCTGCTCTGCAATGTTATTAATGTGCAGCATGTACTGGTGCAGTCTCCGTTGGTACTTCAGCGTTGCGAGCTGCGCCTTGTTCTGCAGGGTTGACACCTGGGCCAACAAGGACTGCTCCCTTCTGTCCCACCTGAGCCTCGCCATCCGGGCTTCATGCTCCAAAGTCGCGTTCCTCTCCTTCAGCGCATCGTTCCTTGTGCGTAAAGCGTCCACGCAACAGTGTTCCATGTCTTCACTGGACAGCACAAGCCCGCATCCTCTCTGACACGCACCTTCACTATGACCCGTGTCTGGCTGGATTTGTGGCTCCATCTCGCTTGTGTTTAGAATTTGGATCAAATTGGGTCCCCTGGAGCAGATTGGGTCCTTTTCTCCGCAGGGAGTTTGGCAGTCAGCGCACATACTTTGCGCGTCACGGAGGCAACTTTCCTACGCGGCACTATGAGTTGGGACAAAGTTTTTGTACAAGTCTGAACACATGAAAGCGTGAGAGCAAAGTTTGACCGGTCTGTGCAGCTCACTCTAAACTGAGGGCTGCGCCACCTCTGGCAACAAGAGGATGAGATGCTGCTCTCAGATCCGTTCCCCTGCTGACTCACTTTTATTCCTTCGTGTCACACTCATCGATCATCTCATCAGCTTTTTATTTTACTTACCTGCACTTGAACCTTTCACACCCTTGCATATTTTTAATCCATTAAATTAAATTCTGTGCAGCTCTAAGGTGCTCTGAACCTGATGTGTTATATCAAACATCACCGACAGAGGGCGCCAAATCTGCCAAACAACCCACTTGCCATCTGGGGCTATAAAGTTACATGGAAAAATCTAAGCTTAAGGGTGCAGTCTAGAACTCACCTCATGAGTGGCATTGTTAATGATTTAATACCATTAATTTAATTTTATTGGCAGTTTTGCAGTAGAAAAAAAAATGTCTCAAAGGGTCATTCAGTGGCTGTAACATAATATCTGCATGGAGACCCTCACTCAGAAAACTTTCCTGCATGAGTTTAGGCCATTCTCACTGCCTGACACAGCATGACATATTGCAGGCATCTCTGAGAAGGCGTCACATTTCAGGTCTCCCAGAGAAGCAGTCTGGTTCTAGTCTGCTGTGCACCACTTTAAAGTATGTTTTGTGTTGTCTGAGCTGTCAAAGACCAGGTGTAGTTTTACAAAGACAATAGTGCAATCTGTCCTCTGAGAGCACACCTGTCTACAAGAACACATGCACAAGGAGGTCAGAAGAATGCACTGTTTTGCCATCAATCACTGTAAATGGAAGCGTAGCTCTGTATTACTTTATAATTTGACGTTAAATTAGATCAGCTTTCAATAAATACTTTGTTTCCAGGAGAGTGAATGACTTTTAAGTGTGGACGACGTGAGCAGCCGCTGAGGTAACGCTGACTGTGTGTCGGTCGAAGTGTTACGCAGCCACCTGGAATCCGAGCTATCGCACACACCACATGTTTGGACTGATAAGAGTCTGACTCTTGAACAAAATCATCACAGAAAATAGTCATGTCTGTCTTTTGTTCTCTTTGTGAGCTGATCTCAATGAATAACCATGAAACACACTGATTAAAAGCTAAAGATAACCTCAGCTTAACATGAGTCTAAATCTGATTCATTTGGACCGACCTAATCCATAAAGAGAAGTGATATCAATCTACTTTTCATCTGTGGGACACTTGATAGGAGACAAAGGTCAAACAGCTGTTTCTGTGTGAAAATCTAGACACTGACAGCGTTCACCTTATCTGAAATGAAACACAGACTGAAACACTATCGCTGATGTATTTGGCATTGGCTTTGGTGCAGAGTGGGATTTCCTGGGATAAGAGAATGTTTCTTTAAAGTAGGAAAAGTCCATACACAAAATTATCTTCCAGTTGAGTTGATAAAGTGAATTTATTTCTCAGATTATTTAGAGAGCTAAAGAACTGCTCGAAAAATATTCTACATACGACAGTTTAAAATACTTTAATCCCATAAGAAATGACGGTACAATCTTTTGAGAACTTTGTGCTGGAAACATTCTGCTGTGTTGTGTGTACTGCTTTGAATGGGTGCCTTTTAAGACCGTTAAATTCATTAAATACGGAATTCATTCTTTTTTTTTTTGTTTTCTTTTGTCCCTTTTTACCCTGGGCATGCTACTTTTCTGGAATAAAACTGAATCTTTTTTTTCTTATGATGAAAGTTCAGTTAAACTTTGCAGCTCAGGTACTTTATGCATAGATCCATACTGAATCACTGATGCGATGATTATTTTTCAGTGACTGTCTTGTATTCATAATGTAAAACACTCTTTACCTTTTCTGTTTGAGACAGCAGGTTCTAGAAAACAACTTTTATACTGAACAAAGCTGACAGTTGCTGATGTCAGTCACTGCACTGCTGTTTACTTCTGCTAAATAAATGAAAGATCTCTTTCAAACCAACATAAAGTCCCACATGGCCCTTCCTGTCATATTGTTTTCTGTATAGATCAATCATAGCAAATATGTTTGTGTTTTGTTTGACAGCTGTCCTACACATTTATAGCTTCAAGCTCTTCCTTTTTACATTGTAAATAACTGAAAATTGATCCAGTTCACCAAAAGAAATGGAACTAATTTAAAACCTGTGAATCAGTTCAATTGTCTGCG
>JAPTMW010000024.1:28657437-28668220 GCA_029822955.1 Ostorhinchus angustatus | reverse complement strand
CATGACTTTTAACCAAGTAGTGCCACTGTCTAAATCTGAAGGGTCTCATCGTATTTTGGAGTTAATGAGCAAAAATTCCATAATTATCTTTCAGTACATTATAATTCAAGTGGTCTGAGAGGGAACAAGAATTCTTCCTACTTCCATGGGGTCTGTTTTCATGCTTGACAGCTGTATTTACTCATCACTGATCAGATTCAGTCAAGCATGTCTCTACTGCTGTAGTCCATGGCTGAACATGGAGGCTTAGAAAAGCATTTTCTCAGCATCACATCATCTATATTTGCATGTAGTCTTTTGAATTGAATTGACAGGTGAAAGCACCGGAGAGAAGTTGTATATTTTGAGATTCTGGTGTTTTTTTCCCCCTGGTTATGGCTCCTGCACTTTTAACTATAATATGACCATGGCAAAGTGTTGCTTTTCCTCTTCAGCAAATATTTATAGAAATACAATATTGTTTTGATCAGATCAGCAGCTGTGAATCACTGCAACTTAAAACACACTGTGCTATAGTTGTGGAATAACATTTGCTCTGCTGTCATTGTATTAACATCACACTAGCCATCAAACTTCATTCTTCGTGGTACTAAACAAACTGTCAAGCCAATGTCCTGTACCCTCAGTTACAGCCCATATCTGCTGGTTGGACGCTGTCTGTTTAGACAGAGCAGCTATATAGTCCAAGCGTGTTGAGCTCTATATACTGAGATGCGTGTATTGTGCAAACATGGTGTTCATACACATTTATCTGCTCATTCCTCTTGTGTAGCTGTATCTGAGTGTATTTACAGCAATATATTATGAGCTTCAGCTAAAGTTCAGTAAAGCTGCCAAAATGCCTTGGTGAATTCAGCTAAAATGGCACCTTCCAGAGTAAAAAAAAAAAAAAAAAAGGATGGCAAAGGGTGAAAAGAAAAAGAAAATCAACAAAGAAAATGAATCTCTAAATGTCAGACTCTAAGAAAGATTTGGTATAAAGCCAAAAGAATTCCTGACTGTGGGTTTTGCCAGCTGAAATCAAATGCAAAACAAGTGAGAATAGCCCATAGGTATGGGAACACAGAGGAGGTTGTAACTTTTTTAGACAGGTCATTTTCAGGCCTGCTGTTTTCTGTCTACTTTGCTTTGTTTCCAGCACAGTTGAATGCACAAGTGTCACAAAAAAGGATAAAAACCTGTATCCTCACTGCCCTTAAAGACACAGGACTGCCAACCCCAGCCATGTAAAAACAAGTTCTGCAATGTTTTCTTTTTTTGTCCTTCAGTTCACTTTAATGTTGGGTTTGATATGCACCTTGATTTAATTTCCTGTCCTCATCTTGAATCCAGTTGTTTTCAGCACTGTTCGATTTCTATTCTCTTTCGTATTTCACTCATACTTTCATTACACCGACATTATAATATTGATTGTGCTTTAAAGTGGGTAATTCAGCTTCATAACACTTGTCTTTCCTGCTTCCAGTGATTACCATCCTGACAATCAAGTGCATGCCTATCCAAGCTGCCTGCCACCTGTGTCATTTTCATGATTTGCATTTGAAGGCACAAATCAAAGTTCATGAAGTCTGCATTTGCATTTTGGCACATTTGTTCAAGCTGAGAGAATTGCTGAAACCTGAAATGTGAATGACAAACAAATCAGAAAGAGCCAGGCTAAGGAGTAAAGCTGTTTTGATTTCAAAGAATGTCTCAATGGCAACATTTCTAAAGAAAATGTTCTGACTGTATTAGTAGTGCTGCTGCTCAACTAATTACAACATTTTGTGTTGATCATGTACGTCCCAAGTTTATGATTTGACATGTTTTTGTTTGACCAAGTATTTCAATGCAAACATTCAGTTCAATCTGTGTATAACAGCATCAGTGCAACACTAAAAAATGCAGCATCTGGAAGTGTTTTGTGAATTGCTTTAGCCTTTCCTTTTCAGCTGAATGTGATCAGCATGCTACTTACTTGCAAGGGAGAGTGAGAGGCCCAGGATATGGAGGAGCAGGGTCAGCTGCAGCATGATGTTGAAGTAAAAACCACCTGGTGGGGTTACAGCTAGAAGCTCACCTGATGGAACATTAGCAGGACTGCCTGTTTTTCCTAAAAGAGACAGAAGAAAACAGAAAGATGAATCATTGAATGACTGATTATTTTTAATCAACCTCTTAAGTGATATGTGAGTTTCTAAATTTACAGTATATTACAATTACCTCCATGAAGTTTTCAAATATTGAATTCACAATGAACAGACCAAATGCAAATTTAAAAAAATGTTGGTTAATTGAGTGATAAATTAATAAATTAAATAACATCACCAGCCACAGTATCAACAGCCACCAAAGATAACATCTCCAGCCACTCATTTTAGCCCAGTTTTAGTGAGTTTGGTTATTAATAATAAACTATTAAATGATAAACAGCATGATGGACAACAGGCAAAACAGCAAAAAGACCCATTGCAACACATACAACTTTTAGTGTTGTGATGGAAAAACATCTGAAGTAAAGACATGAAATGCATCTAGGAATCCCATGTGGGCAACAGTACAGAACAAACATTGCACAACTCGACAGTTCCCATAAGCTTTCCAGCTGCATATAATAGGATACATAACATGATCCATCTGACTTTGATATCAGTGAGAATCTAGAACTGACTTGATTCTCATGCACAGAAGAAGGTCAATTCAGGACATTAAACTCAAATAAATTTTGATTCAAGATTCAAGAAGTTTATTGTCTCATACACATCAGTACTGAGCAATGAAATTCTTACTTTGCGAGTTCCCTTCAAATGACTAACGTAAACAGTTACACTAAACTAAAAGTAAATAAAGGAAACAAACTGTAGAATTAAAACAGTTTAAACTAGACTAAAAGGAAATAAAGGTAATAAACTGTACACTAAGCAAAGAAAAATAAATAGTTAAAATATAATGAGTGTTTCAGGTGCAAAAAAAAAGACTGATTGTGCAAAATACAAACTACTGTCACAGTGGTAAGACACTGATTGCAATTATTATTACTGCTGTTGTGCAAATATGCAATGTTTGTACAAATGTGAGTTGCAGTCAGTCAGTGACTCAGAAGCCTGAGGGCCTCTGGATAAAAACTGTTCCTTAGTTTGGTTATCTTTGTCTTTTGGACAGTTTAAGATGAAAATCTCACAGCTTTTGGGGAAGAAATACTGAATAGTTTTCCAGTTATTCTCCAAAACCAAAATGAGGATGGACAGACAGATGGACAGACAGACTGATTCAACATTATAAGCCAGAGGGATAATTGACTCTATTAATGTTTCATAGTAGACTGCAAGTACTTTATCCAGACAGCTTAACATATCACATCAGTGAGTCCAGCTGTGTCATTATCTAACATGTTTCCAATAGGGACATATTGTGTTGTGTTGTGTTGTGTTGTGGTAAAAGATTGTCATAAGGGACGTATCGCATATTCTCACATATGAGTCTTCAGCGATACTTCTGTCCTCATTCGTCAGTTTATTAATAAGAGCACTGAGACGCCCTTCAGGATGTCAGACCTGACTGATTTCCAACTCACAGATGAGAAAATGATCAAATAAGGTAACTGCAATATATTCATTGTGGTCCTGCTTGTTTACAAACACACTCTACATGACATTTGGTGTTTTTGAAACTATCTCTGTTTGCCTTCAATCTTCTTATCTTTGAGCTTAACAGCAAACTACTATGTTTCTCAGAATCTGTGCACTACTTGATTTTTAGATGAAAAAATTGAGATGTCAATTGTCACAACAGTTTACCAGCAAGAGAAACTGCCATGCAGCTGTACAGCATCTCTGCGTATCATTTCATCAGCACGAGTCCGGAAAACAGCAAATATTCCAAGCAAACTGGCTATATAAATCTAGATTGAACAGTAAGTCACAACTGCATTTCAGAGATGATGTCAGATGCAATATCTCACTGTTTCATCTTAATTCGATCTGGATCAATATTTTTCTCTATGTCATGCTTGATTTTTTCCCAACAGTATTTGGTGATGACACTAAATCTTATCTGCTGTATCACACAAAGTGTGATTTAGAGATGAGTCACTGGTATCATATTAATAATGGATTTCACTTCTCAGTGAAGTGGCCATACATTCCTCAAAGACCTGGAAAATTTACAACAATGTTACATTGTTTAATAAAACAATGCTACAGCTGTACCTCCAAAAATGTTTATATTAATAATTAACAGTCCTATATTTTTATTATTCAGTCATTTATTCTTACATAGTGTGGAAGAATGCTGGTGATAAATGTAACGTTTGAACAATAAATGAAACTATGAATCAGATACAATGAAGAGATTTCTTGCAGTCAAATTTTTTATCAGTCACCTAATATGTTTAACTGTACACAGCCCCATCTGTCTGCTCTGCATAGTAGTGTTATGTACAGACTTCTGGAATTCAGAAATAAGATGCTGCAGCAGTGACAGTGTGCTTCAGCTGCACTTATTCTCCCGTCTCCAACTGATTAAATCCAATCCAGCATTAACCTCATCTTGGCTTTCTTTGCAGGATTACTGCTAATCTGCTGGTAATGACTGATTGTGGTGGTGTTGATGACTCAATGTGTGAACGCTGCGTGAGGAGTGAGGGGGTAGATTTGTGGAGCAACATCTTGCTTGGTGAGGGGAAATTTCTTTCCCACTCAATTATGCAGCCTACATCAGGCCAAGCACGAAAAGGAGGGGTTTCACTCACTTTCACTAAGCCTATAGTGCCCAAGGGGGTTATGGGGTCATGATAAAAAGCACAAATGACAGCGGTGGTCACTGCAGTGCAGCAATGTAATATAAATTTTGAAGCAATAGGACTGAGAATTCTAAGGGGAATATAAGAGATTGAAATTCAGCTAGCAAGGCAAACCTGGGAGAGGAAGGTTTAGAAAAAAACCCACCAAAATCAGACCACAAGCGGTAATAGGTCTGACGTCCTGTGTGTGATTTATGGGGGAGAAGAAATGGCCCTCTTTGAGGGCTGTCACGTCTGGGCCTTGTGATTTACTGTGATGACTGGAGCACTCTCATCACGTGCACACATAGCCTGCAAAGACAGGACAGGAGAGGTAGGAGGCCCCATTAATACTGATTATAGGAGCACACTGCCATTCTGTGTGGTGTTGCTCTGATGGCTTTCATTTAGTGCATCAATTCAGCAACAGTGCTTGATGGCAAAGATGGGATTGTTTTTTTCACTATGTGCTGTGATTCTATAATGGGGCTCCTTGTTGTCTCCCCTAATCTCCTAAATACATCTATTTAGATCATTTATGATTTATGAGTTACACAAGTGGTCCTTGTAGCAGTATAGCAGCAGAGACAAGCTGAGGGAAAGAGTGAGTGTTAATAAACTTATTCAGATGAGCAAAGCACCCCTGGTTTTCACTCTAGACATATTGTTGTTCCAGATTAAAATGAATGTTTGCATAGTTTCATTGCTGGTCACAAAAGGCCCCCCGCAGCACACAAACTGCTTCTTTTCAAAAGTGTTGCTAGGATACAGGCCAGCGTGAAGATGAAATCCCCTCTGTACTGCCTTCCTGCAGCTGTACAGCCCAGACATTATGTCCAACTTATTGTGCTCCAGTGTTCTATACATACGCACAGCATTGTGTTCAATCTGAGTGTGTCATGAATATTTCATCATAAATGTGATTTTATTTGTGTCATGCAAAGGTGGAATATTTCCTGACCTCTCAGAATCGATTTCATGTAACAGGGCTGCATTTGTCTGTTGAGTGCTGAGATCTCAATCCTGCCATCACACCTCTGAGTTTCTGCCAGCTGACACCTCAGGCTTCGCACAAAGAATCAATACTGTCTGCCTCGTGTTCAGTTACTCTCTAATCAACATACACCAGTACAACCTGGGAATGAGTGGACAGGACTGCTAATATTGAACTGATGCCCAGTGATGTGATATCAGGAAATAAATTAAAACAAATGAGTTGTGACAGTGTTCATTAAAAAAGGCCGTCAGTACATCACTTTCAGGTAAATACATAAAGGAATACGTTTTTTACTACATGTATACTGACACCATTTTTCCCTGCCATTGATCAATTAATGAAACCAACTGTTTCATAGATTCTAATATGAGCACATTAACTTTTGAAATATGGGGTCTGTGGCATTTACTAAAACTGGAAATTAGGAGATATTTTTGGTTTTGGTTTCAAGATAAGATAAGATAAGAAAAGTCAATCCTTTATTAGTCCCATAACGATGCAGTATTAAAGAAGCATTGGGACAGTAACAATAATAGTGAGGATTAAAGTTAGAAATATAGAAAGTATTAAAATATTTACACATATGTAAAAATATATAAAGTATCATTCAATAAAAAAAATAGCAATAATAAAGAGAGAAAATAAAAACAGTTTGAACAGTAAGCCTTGCACATTGCTGAGGGCCCTTTAATAATAATAATAATAACAACAACAGTAATAATAATCATGTTATTTGGTCTAATTAAAATGTACGGTTTCCATTAGAGCTCCCAGTGTTCTTCCACATGATGCTTCTCATGTTGTTGCTGGTTGTGCTGTTGAGAACCAGTCCTGCACTGGTGGTTTTCAGTGTGGTCTTAATGACTTGGGAGCAGTGAGATGTCTCAGAATTTCCTCTGGCAGCTGTCCAAATGTCAATCATCAGGCGTCAACATATCGAGATGCTCAAGCCTTGGAGGCTGACAGGAAGCAGAGAAATAGTAAAGATGCTGCGACACCATCTACTCGTGTTCCAGATGGAATCAGGATTGGCTGGTGTATGTTATGTTGTCATGTGCTGAAAGACAAATTCAGTCTAATACATGTTGTAAATCACATACAGTTTTGGCTATAGGATGATATATCTTTTAAGTTAATAATGGTTTACTAGAGCTTTAACTAAACCAGTCACACCAAGATCTACTTCCTTTTAATACAAACCTGAAATTATTTTACAGACAATAACAATGTGCAATTTAGGGATTCCATGATTAAAAAAGAAATTATTCCAAAAATAATTTCAGAGTCTAGCTTCCATACCCAAGTTATTGTAACTTCTATAAAATACAGTACTGAGGCAGCATCTGTGATAGTCTAGCACCATGTCGATTTTTTAAAGGTGTCATCCACACTAAAATAGTGCAATTTTATAGATATTTTCTGTCTAAAGTTAACAGATTCTGTGGGTTTTTCAGCAGAATAATCTCAGGCCTTACGTACATTTTGCTGACAACAGTCTAGGTGGTCTTTTTCATCTCTGACATGTAGAATCTGACACATATAGCCTATATGTGGACTCATCTGACCCTAGCACCCATTTTCATTGACTTCTAATCCATCTGAGGTGAGTTCAGGCCCTGACAACTCTGTGGTGTTTCTGGACAGGACTGATAAAAGGCTTCCTCTTTGTGTAATCCAGTGCCACGTTGAATATCTGGTTGCAGTAGGCTGCGTTAAGTGAAAACAGTTTTCTAAAGTCTCCCTGAACACCTGTGGCTACATCCATCAATGTAGCATGAAGGGTTCTCATATACACATTCCTTTACACACTTAGATTTCCCCAGAATCCCCAAATCTTTGTAGCATATCATGTACTGTGCCTGGTGCAGGACCTAAATTGTTTGCAATTTTGTGTTCTTGAACCAATATGCAATTTTTTCATGAAGTTTTGCACAAAGTAATGAGCCACAACCCATCCTTAGAAAGACCAGTCCTTTGGTCAATGCTCCAGCTCTGCACCAGCAAAGTCTACAATGAAAACTTTAAAACCATTTCTGTGTGTTTCTCAGTCAAATAATGACTTAAACAAATTAAAAAATCACAGGTTTGTATTGTATTGTAGAAAGTGTTTCAGCTTGTTTGTATTATAGACTACTTTCACATTGTCTTGGTTAACTCCTATCAACATGTGTGTGTAAATATTATATATCTAGTCTGGCTCACAGGATGTACTCTACTGGAATACTCTAAGTACCACTGGGTAGTCATGTTTCTTCTGTTATTGCCATGCAGATGTCTTGAAGGTCTAACCCTAGCTAAATAAAAGAACAACAAACTAGAAGCTGAAAATGGACAGTACTGATAGAGACACATGGCTTTTCATGTGACTTTTTCCTGTGCTGGAATATTGTCTTTTAATAACACAATACATGTTCTTATGTGCATATTACACCCAAACCTCTCTCCTAACAACCTGGATGACTTTTACTTCTGTTCCAGGACGATCGTGGTTGGTGCCAGACCTACCACCAACACTGGTACAGTGTTAACTAATTGTAGAGATGGGAGCTATTTTGTGACTAAAATCAGCCTCTGGCCATCAGGTGCATTGAAGCTGCTCTCTATTTGGTTGATTGAGATTTTCTACAGCTTAAAAAGTCTCTAACAGCCTCTTTCCTCCAAACAGCCAGTTCTTCAGGACAAAAATCTTTAAAGATTTAAATACTAAATTTAGTATAGTAATATTTTCACTAGGAATAGAAATAAAAAGCATTAGATGAATCAACTAACATGAGTACATAATGTGTTTTTACATAAATTACAAAATGTAGTGCAAGCAGTAATAGGTTCATTTTTATGCTGAATAAGTCAGTGGTGATCCATTTGGTCTACCCTGAACCATGAATAATTTATGACACAATCATTGATTTTGTTTCCAAAATGAGCCAGACAATGTCCGTGAGTCTGCTTAGTCCAAGCTCTAAAAGATGCACTCTTTCTACTATATGGTGTCTAAGTTGAAAAATAAGACTGGATTTGGCTGCAAACAGGTTTATGTCTCCCTGAAGAGAAGCAGAATGATTCAATTAAATAACAGATACAGACATAGGATCCAAGCCTATTATACAGCAGACAAAACAGTAACCCCAAGACACACACCACAACACCTGCAAAAGAAAAAAAGAAATAAACCCCCCCTGCACACACTTCTGAACTATACAGGCACCGTGTTGCTAAGCAAAAATGGGTTCAGCACCGGGTGGTAAAATCAGTTTTTCCAGTATGATTTTCTCTCTTTTTACTTTTTACTCCCAGCAGTCATGGTGAGTGAACTGCACCTGGATGTAGACTAATCTTGTCTTGTTCATGTAAATGAGTTCAGTAATAAATCATTTTTAGTAACTAAATTTAGCACAAGTCTAACAAAAACATGCGTATTACAGCATCTAAGGTTAAGAACGCTTGTAGCTGTATTGTATATAACTGTGTTGGTGAAGGTAGATTCAAGGCTCCCTTAACTGTTAGACAGTCATTGATGTCTTAATGTTTAACCTTGGCAAATATGTTTGTCTATCTCCTGCAAACACCTCAGTGCGTCTCCCCCCCATAGACGCCCACCAGACACACTCAGTATGAAGTAGCTTTCATGATGTAATCCAGCTGCAGAGGATCCAGTCATGCCTCATTCACTGTGTCACTGTCTGCTTCTCCCATCCCTCCTATTCTCTGCATCTCACCCAATAGGAGCAGCCATGCTAATGTAGGCTCTTTATCCCAACCCTGCCGTCAACACAATGGCCCCCAGGGCCACACAGGCAAGGCAACCTCAGCTGACCTGAATATCAATGACACCAGTCATTCAATCCATGAAAGCCGGAGCTGGATGGCCATATCAATAATGTTAAACTCAAAGCAGGAAGGCCAAATTAATGCAAAAGCACAGCCATGTACACTTATGGCATAAAAAAAACGATTACAACTTTTACAAAGCTGATCATTTTTCAATGATGAATGAGTGTAAAGCCAGTTTAAGGTGGGGTTGCTGCACTTTTATTGTTTCACTGTTCAGTATAGACAGCACAAACAGAGAAAATGGCATTTTTCTTCCACCTTTAAACCACTAGCAGAGATAATCACAAAAGCAAATTGAGATCTGTGTAAATGGAGAGCTGGTGGTGTAGCTAAAACTGATTGTATCATCAAGTTTATATTTGACATGGATTCTTTGATCTGGATCAAGCTGTCATAACATGCAAATACTCAGAAATCATTGTCAGTGGTAACAGCAAAGGTATGTCTTAACATTTGTCGCAATCAAATATTCACAATTGTGGTCTAAGATGTTTTCTTTTTGTTTATAGCTTCATCAAGCATAGCAGTCACATGATTTTAGTCAACACTGTACTGTTGATCATTCTATTTATGTGTTTTATGTTTCTAATATGTTTATTTTGGTCTGTATTTAGAAATTAGACTGTAATTAACATGATTCAGAGAAAGAATGTCTTTGTAACTCTATTCTTGATCATTACCAATCCGATTTTATCTGTTTAAATATCTGTATAGTAAACAGAAATCAGTTCTTTGGTGGACAGCGGATTGTGAACATGCAAAAACAGTGCTGTTGAATTGAACTACTTAAACTGCTTAACCTTTAAGAGGAAAATGAAAACTCCCTGCATTTTTGTTCTGCAAACAACAGGTTGACGTTAGATATCAAACGTAACTATACATTAGTGGATAGAAGAACTGTGGCCCCACCCATTGGTTTCTGAGCAGCCAATAGTTTGTTTTGGAGCCTGACATGACCATATGTGGACAAAAGGGGTGGGGCTGTACCATGTACAGTCTAAGCCAGAGCCCTATAAAGAGAGTTACGAAATGCTTTGATGTCGCTGCTCTGGTGATCACGTGGTTCACATAAGCCTGAATAGTTCCGAACAAACCGCGCACTGTCATGTTCTTCTATGGGACAGACAGCAGTGAGTGCATTATTGCATAGTACATCTCAAAATAAACCACACACAACTGTTGTTGCACTACTGTAT
>JAPTMW010000024.1:28441420-28452373 GCA_029822955.1 Ostorhinchus angustatus | reverse complement strand
AAATAAAATAAAATAAAATAAAATAAAATAAAATAAAATAAAATAAAATAAAATAAAATAAAATAAAATAAAATAACCAAATTGGAATTTGTTAAGAGGCAAAAAAAAAAAAAACTGGAGCTTTTTGGCGACTCATATCACCTTTATGCTTTTTTTTTCATGGAAGGTACCAACACATTTGTCCACGACTGGAAATATTTTGATACTTTACTTAAACTTTGTCTTTGTGCCACTTTCAGTAACGCATCCAGTTTTTGTTTCCTGATGAATTAGTTTGTTGCCCTAGAGACAAATTCAGCCTGTGCACTGGCTGCTATGCATTAATTATGAAAACGTTTCTTGGTTTTACATTATTTCATGTCGTAAAGTTGCGTTCAAATTGTGTTTTGTCTTTGAATTCATGTAAAACTGCATCACCAATTCACAATGACGATGAGTGCAATGATTATTATCAGTATCGGTTAGGGGTCGTCAGGGTCATAAAAACACAAATATGCCTGTTAATGACATCATATGACACTGACAAACATTGGCTAGTGGCATCAAAAATGAAAGGTCATCTTCTTTTGCTAACAGCAGTCATTAAGTCCAATAAATACCTCTGTACTTTCTAATAATCCATTAAATCCTAAAAGTTCATAAGTTGTTGATGAATCTGCAAAGGTCAAGTTTAAACTTCGTGGAGACACAAATAAGATAAACAAATGGTTAACTTGGAGGGATTTTTTTTTTTTTTTAAGTGAATGTCATCTTATGAATCCAACTTGTTCTGGATGTTTTTCCATGACCAAATATTTCTTCAAATCTATGTTATTTTATTGTAAATAAAACTCATCTCAGTAGGAAGTGGTGCTGAAAGAAAAAACACCAGTCAGTGGATTTTTTACAACATAGCAGCTAAAGGTTGTAAATTATAATAGGTGATCAATTCTATCATTTTTGACCCTTAATTAATTCCATTCCTTGCCATTTATTGAATAAAACAGCATTGACTTATAGCACAATTCTATATGTACAGGCTAATTGGCAACATCCAGCTCGGTGGTTGGATAGACCTATGAGATTAGCACTAAACAGCCTGAGTTAAAAAGCTAAAACAGTGACTATTATCTAAAAAAGCAAAAATGAATGTGTATGACTGTTAACACAAATGCTTATTTTGGATAAAAGCTTAAAAGTAGCGAAACGCTCATGCATCCTGATCTGAAATTAGCAAATGGGACACAACAGGAACATGAATGAATACCTGACAATCAGTTTCATTTTCCATTAAGTGTGTAAATATGAAATCTTGCTCCTGGAATTGACTAGGTATGACAGATCACTTAATGCGGGAAATCTTTCACTCCTTTCCATCATGGTCCCTCATCTTTTCTTCTTCTGCTGCGAGCTCTAAGGTTTGTGGAAGGGTCAACGGATGCACATACATTAGCAGAGTCTTGTATTTGTTGAGGTGAGGCTAAAGGTTAAAGGGGGACTTTGATGCCACCTGCGAATAGAGACACAGAGACATTATGTTACTCAGCCCATCCTTCAGTTTAAAGCTGCACTGCTTATTGTAGTTTATTAGGTGTTAAATACGGTTATCTTCTAGGCTTTTACATCCATATTACTGTATGTATATGGAATGTTTGTCTGTGCATCAGACATAATGCTTCTATTCTAACACACTCACTAGAGTCGAAGTCATGACCCTTCTCTGCGTTATTGAAAGCTGTAACTTTGTCATTTGCCCTTCGGTTCATTCCTCAGTGGTCTATTTTTGATTAAGAACTGAGGTTACAAACAAGGATTACTATTTAAGGTTGAAGTGGACACTCGACAAACACTTTTCCATTGCCACTGTTCATGCCCTGGCTCAAGCTGTCGAGGTGACATGACGAAATAAATGTCACTTCTGTGTCTTCTTAATGATTAGGGCTGTTAATTTGCACATTTAACAGGTTTTACAGCCTGTGGAGGAGCCCGAGACAATACACAGCAGTGATTGAATAAGCTTGGTGACTGAGCCCAGTTTGCTGCTTAAATACTTAGTAATCCTCGGAGCAGTCAGCTGTAATGTGACAATCAAGCAGCTGCAGTACGGTATGCCTTACAGCCCACCGACACCCCGCACGGCGTCAGATAGCCCAGGTGGCACTGGGTGAACCATGCAATGCAAAGACACGACAGCCATCCCAGGAGTCTGGAAGGTTCTTTATACTGGGAAACAAGGTCAGGGTGAAGGTTTTTAAATATAGTCCACAGTGCTGCAGAACTGAACTGGTGCCCAGAAATTTAAAGCAGCAGAATTGATTTACAGTGGACAGCCACTCTGGCACAATGACAGGCTGGTGGGCTGTGGCTGCCAACGGTCCACGGGGGACTATATATCAGTCAAGGCCTGATCCCTCACCCAGAAAATTATTTGAAGGACAAAGACTCTTCTGCTTCCCCCAGGACTTTTTAGGATAAACGCTGGTTCATGTAGCATTTGCACAATGACAGATAGTGGTTTATCAGGCATTCAAAAAGGAATTTAACCCCTGTATGATTCGATTTCATTTACATTTGTTTCTAAAATCTGTAAATTCATTCATTCATTCATTTTCCTCACTAGGGTCACGGGGGTTGCTTGGAGCCTATCCCACTGAATGACAAAAAAAAAACCTGACAAAAAAATCTTTACATCTGCCATTGAAGGGAAAACATCTGAGACTTATTCCAAATCTGAAATCAGAATTTCTCCAGTATGTCAAGAGTTTGAATTATGTTAACATGTAAAAACAATAAATCTTTCAGTCCAATGTGTTTTATTGCGTATTCACAATCAGAATATAATTTGCCTTAAATTGGTCAATTCTTTATGTAGAAATGAACATCAAGCCAAATGAAAAATAATTCTCATTATCAGAGCCCATCAGCTTGGTTCACAATTGTTCTAAATGTTTCAGACTTTGTCACACTGGTTATGACAGTTTCCCATTGGAAATAATCACCATCATATTTATGTTGAAGTGTCCTTAGTGTCTGGTTTTACATTTAAGAAATATCCGTATGAAATCACTCATGTTCATTACTTACATCACCCAAAGTGAAGGAAAAATCATGGTACAAGTGAATGCAATGAATTTTGAGCAACGTTCTGCACCTCAAATATTAATACCTGATCAGAGTTTGAGGCTCTATGGTTGAACAGAAAATGTTACAGCACTCAGAGACATGAATCCTAGTCTGTTAATTCTAGAGCTGAGCTTTGACAGGAATACAGGATCACCGATGAGTTCGCTGACCTGGATTCAGTGAAAAGTCCAGGTTTCAGCTTTGCATTGATGTGGACTGCACCCCATTTTTCTTTTGAGTTATGAAAGCATCTGAGTTCTGATCTGATTACAATTTCGAGAATTAAAATACTAGTGTGATATGCTACTAATAGATATATAAAAACTTGCATAACTCAAAATCCTTATGTGCTGGAGAAATTCTAATTTCAGATCTGAGTCTGACACACCAGGTATTTTTCTCTCATAAGTAAAATCATTGTTGTCCAATGTGTTCAACATGTTGTCCTATTAATTGCTGATTGTTGACATTTTATTTATTAAATTGAATATGTAACTACTGCAATCATGGCATTTTAAAGGCTGACATAGTCTAACAATAGTCTGAAGCAAGGACTGCAAATAGAAACAGTCATCCACTATTAGCAAAAACTTACACCAATAATGTTTGTAAAATATCCTGTTTGTAATCAGGTTATCTCAAAACAAAACCCATTTATTATTTGACTTTTGACAATACATTATTATTTCAATTCAAAATGCTGTTAGTGAACTAAAATGAACTGTTTCAGTGGGAAACTAGGTTGCGTGATGCCAGAAAACATATTTTGACTCAAATATCATGCAAATCTGAAGAGAAGATCTACTATTACAACGATTTTGGCAAATAAATGTAGCTCATTTACTAACAACATACTGAAATTGTTAGCTGGCAGCATAGAATAGACATATTAGGGAAAGATAGCATGCTATGTTATCTATGTTTTTACGCAAACTCCAATTATATCAACCTAGTAGGGGAGCAAATCTTTTTCAGCAGGCATATTTGGCATCACTTTTGGAAAACTGCAACTGTATTGGATTTTGAAGAGAAAAACTGGGTCAAATTTAGTGCAAGTATTGTGATATTTCTCTAACCTGCTCCACTAATCTCATCATATTCTTGCTAAGTTCAATCATGATTCAGAAATGCACTTCTATTTACTTTAGTTTTCCACAGCCTGAAACTTACCTTTAGCTCTTACCACTTGCTCTTGCCTCCAACTGCCACCTGTGAACAGAAAGGAATAAAGCAGGGAGGGGAGACAAAATTAGAAAAATAATCTATGCATTTTCAGGGATGGCTAATTTACCAATTGTTGTTTCAAATAATTAAGAAATACAATATTTCACAAAATGTTCCGAAGATAATGAAAAACAATAAATGTATAGAGCTGAAGTTGACATCATATTTAAGTTATTGGTCCAAAAATGCAAAGAAACTGAATTCACTAAACAAAACTTTACAAAAAATCTCCACACCCGAAGTCACTGCTCTTTTGCAGTTAAAAAAAAAGTACTCAAATAAAAACATGACTGTTTTCATTTGTGGATATGACAAAAAGAAAGAGGGTTTGAGTAATGTGATACTGTATCCAACGTGCCAGGAAAATACCTCTAAAAATGGACGTCCACTATGTTATTTATACGTCAAATAAATCAAGTGAAATCCAGCATTCACATACAACCACATGCTCTGAATCATTACATCTAGTGCACATTCACTCATGAAAACATTGTGCACTGTGCAACCCAAGCATCCAGTAACAACTAATACATCACATACATGTAACACAAGAAATAATCCATCATTTGAATGAAAAACCACTTCAGTATCACTGAAAATCCAAATCCAGATGTTGAGAAACCCAGGGTGAGGTTTATCGTCAGCATGCACATGGTGTGGTGTATGGTATGGAACAGGGGTCACTAACCCTGGTCCTCCAGATCTACTATCCTGCATGTTTTAGATGTATCCCTCTTCTAACACACCTGATTCAAATGATAAGCCCATGCACTTGAATGCATATACATTTTTCAAGCTCTGCAGAAGCCTGATAACAACCGTCAGGAAGAGGGAAACATCTAAAACATGCAGGATAGTAGATGTCGAGGCCCAGGGTTGGTGGCCCCTGGTATAGAACATGCCAGAGGGTGAAGGAAGCATTACAGAGAATGAAAGATGTAGCTTTGTATTCGCCATCACACCCAAAGTAGATAAGTATTTCTTTTTCAGTTCAGGTAGATGAGTAAATATCAGTATCATCATCTGTCAAATCAAATGACTTTCAGATGTGATTGAATTACATATTTATCTTTCGAAGGACGCAGGCAACAAGTAACTAAGTACCAATACTCAGGAATATGTACTTTATTGAATATTTACTGTTGACAACTTCTTTGATTGGTTTTGAGGGGCATTATCCATTATTCTTATTACCCCGCCCCCCACATTTTTAATGAATAATTCCTTTTTTCCCCCCACTTACTTATAATGGGTGAAATTTCACGTCTATAAAAACATAAATTTTGTTTCAATTTACTTCAAACTTGGCACACAAGAGGCAATTGATACAGTATGCTGACATCAGCATACACATAGACATGATGACATCAGTTGGATCGATGCCAAAATAAGCCACAATATGTGTGTGGGGCGGGGTTTGTTGTGCCTGGCACCACTTGTTTTCTTTATTTATTTATCCTTAATTTAACCAGGTTGGTCCCATTGAGATGGGGGATCTCTTTTTCAAGGGAGAGTCGGCCAAGACGGCAGTGATACAGTCACATCATTACAGTTTTACAATGATAAAAGCATTTGTGTGTAATATAAAAAAACAGAAAAAAAAGTGATGACAAAAACGACATAAAAATGTAGTAAGATTAAAAATGTAAAGTGAAGTTGTTACACTGTAAGAGTTAGAATAGATGGCATAAAAAAATGTAGGATGAAAATGACATGGGTAAAAGTAAAAAAAGATACAAGACGAACATAATGCAAGAAATATGAGTATATGTACTTCTACTAGAGTAAACTGCACTTTTGCCACTTATGCCTTTGAACAAACTGAACTGAAAGAGTAAGAAGTGTGGTGTGAATCAGTGAAAACCACATCATGCTTGGTGTCACAGTTCCACTGATTACCTTCATCACTGGTTTATTAGGTCGACTGATTGAAACAAACAAACAGTACCATGGCTTTAGAGTCTTTTTAACTTCTTTAGATGATTTACATCACCCGTCCTTCATGTGTGCAGGTTTGTTTGTTACCTTGGCAGGTGTGGAGCCCTTCTTGGTTTCCCACATGCCACGCTTATTACCAACATCACCTGGTTTCTGATCCTGTTGTAAATGAAAGCACTGTCATTAGGAGTAGAAGTCTGTGATTCATCATATTTGATCACTGTTAACACTGTAGTTCAGGGCGGAATATACTGTAGGTAAAGTGGTACCTTTACTAGTCTGGACAGCAGAAGAGTTTGAGTGAGGAAAGCTGAGAGATGGTGCAGATTTGTCAAGAGAAAAGAAAAGCAGAGGAAGATTTAACAACACAGAAAACAAACAGGAGGATGTTCAGCTGCTGTTCAGCTCCTTCCCATCAGGGGGAAGCATTGCAGCATTCACACAGACAAGGTTATCACCATTCCTCTGCCTTAGATGTTTGACACTAAAGATAACTCACTCATAAATTTCATGTTACAACAATGTCATTCATCATCCAGCATGTGGACATAGTGAAATGTCTCCAGAAGACCTCAGAGGATTAGCAAGTGCTGGACTACTTTAAGAAAAGGACACAGTGTCCACCAAGTACCCGGTTACAAGTGACTTCATTTATTCGTCTTTGTTTTTCCTTGTTTGGTGGTGCACTAGTAATATTGGTGAAAATATAAATGGGAATGTGACTTTTTGCTGTTGTCACATATGGTCAATGAAAAAGCAAGTGAAAACAGAAGAAGGTGAAAAGAATGGGAAAAAAAAAACATGTTAAAGTGCAGTTCATACTCTGTGTGTTCAGACATAATCTAGAGCAACCTGCAGGAGTAACCGTGATAAATGGTTCTATAAGGATAGTTTTCATCATAAATGCTGTTCAGTGCTTTGTGTTTGGCAATAATTAAAATGTCAAATCTTCATGCCAAGAGGAGTCCACAGATCCAGGCTTTGGTTCAGGTGCTGTAATGTAAATTGTCCATGTGGTGTCACCAGATGCTAGATGGATATATTTTGGACTCCAGATATAAAGGCTGCAGCCAACAAAAGACTGGCATGTTCATGTGCAAATGAGCGCATTAGCGTGTACAGAATATCAAGGGATTACTCTACTGAGGCAATGCAGGTGTCTAATTTACAATAGTGTGTGTATGCAAGTCGAGGATTTATCAGGTCTTACTGCTGGCTTTGCTGCTGGTGATGCTGCTGCTGGTGATGATGCCACTGGTGCAGGTGCTGCTGTCTTCTCTGGCTCTGCAGGCTTTGCCATCCAGCTGTTGACACGTCCGGCTACACCTACTTTGATACCAGCAAGATCCTGGGAAGAGATGTGAAATACTGCAGCTTCAACCTTTGCCTCTATGTCCAAATGTCACTCTTGCTCTGTGTTTTACCTTATTGGCAGGGGCCGGACTTTCAGAGGATCCACTGATGTTGCCTTTCTCCCACATGTTCTTGATATTACGTGCACCTCCAGAGGGAATATCTGCCACAGTCGACTTGGGGGACTTGACGTCTCTCTGTCCCTGTAGAAAAAATGACAGATTTGATAACATATATATGCATAGATAGGCCTATTATAGTGACTGTAGGATTGTAAAGTATGTTTTTAATGTCACCTGTACAGCAGAGGCATACTGTTCCATTCTGTTGCCGATCTTGGAGACGATTGGGGTGTGTGACACTCTGGATGGAATGCTGTTTAGGAGACATTAAAGAAGTTATACGTAGCATTTCTACTTTTCAAAATGGCCTAAGATTATTATTAGAGCGTTTAAAATAAAGATCTCTGAAGTTCTGCCAAAGACCCCAGTGTATTGGATTGTAGAGATATGAATGAATTTATTTACACAGATGGGCCGGTGGATTTATGTGACCACTAGAGGGAGCAGTGAGTCATTCTGCTGGTCTCACGGTGAGAAAAACGAAGAACTTTCACTAAAGCATCAGAAACTGACCAGCTATAAATGAAAAGAATGGAGTTTGATGCTGAAATGGCAATGTTTCTTCTACACGGGTGAGTTTGATTATGAAGCTTATGAAGGTATAAAGCTATTATGGGATGTTATTATCTTTGTTAAGTTGGTTTGTTGATCCGTGGTTCAGACTAAACTGTGACAGTTCTGACTTTGTTTGGATGGTTCCAAACAAATCAACCAATTTAAAGGAGCTATGACTAGTTATTTCTTGTTCTCTAATTTCATGTGATAAATAGCCAATGAAGGAAATATATTTGGTTATGAATCTGACACTGAAAGTAAGGAAGAGGCAAGACTAGATAAGCTTTTGCGCTTTTCTGTTCCTTCTCAAACTGTACTTACAAGTTCATTCATATGTACATTTATGTTAAATTTATTGTATTTCGTTACTTTTTCTGTGATTAATGACCATTGATGAGTGCATATGTAATTGACTCCTTGATTTTATTGTTTTTTTTGGGGGGGGTTTAGTTCTTTTTTCTTTCAAAGTTTGAGACAAAAAAACAAACAAACAATTAAATCTTTAGTGCAGCTATTGACAACACAAACCATACAGAAAACGGAGGTGATTTGTGGTTGTGCACTGACTGTTTTTGGTTTAAAAACAAAGCTAAGCTAACAGAGCTATAATGTAAACTATCAGCTGAAGCAGCACATGAAGATTATAAGACACAGTGTTCATTTGACTGACAAAATAAGCAGCTATGAGTTTTAGTTGGAAGAAGAAAACTTGATGATACCATAATACAGATGTGCGTAAATAATTAGCTTTATACTTTATTCAGTGAGTGATACAATCTGTGAATATATAATATTAATTTGTTGGTGGTGTTGGTAGTCTCAAGTGTGTTCTGGTATACAACTTCCCCCTGCTGTTGAGAGTTTGGATTATCAATACTACATACTTCAATAATACAACTCACCATTATAAAAGCTTCACAAACTTTCTTTTGATGTTCATACATTTATTTAGCGTAC
Source organism: Ostorhinchus angustatus (assembly GCA_029822955.1). Taxonomy (NCBI): domain Eukaryota; kingdom Metazoa; phylum Chordata; class Actinopteri; order Kurtiformes; family Apogonidae; genus Ostorhinchus; species Ostorhinchus angustatus. The sequence goes on along the minus strand of JAPTMW010000024.1, from coordinate 28,443,122 downwards.
CTTTTCTGGGCCGACTTGTTCAAGAATTCTGCCTTCTCTCCAATCTGTATTAAAGAAAAAATACATGACTTAAGTTATTATACATTGACAAGTGTTATTGGTCAAGCTGTCCTGGCCTCCATCTTGTCCTGTCAGTAAGACCGCTGTAGTCAGAGGCAGACCAGACTGTCTCTGGGAAGGGCTACTTGAGCCCTGAGTTGGTGATTGGACTGAAAATTTGCCTGTCAAGAAGCCAGGATATACACACACACACACACACACACACACACACATGCACGCATGCACACACACACAGCTGAAATGTTGTTCATAATAAATTACTCCTATCTTGTACACACTGTTAAACACACACAGTTCTCAACATTCCTCCAAGAATACTTCACCATGAAAATCACCCAGTCACGGTCGTGTTCAACAACCATATTTGAGGAAAGCTCAGGCACCAAATCACATCTTTTTTTTCTTTTTTAATACGTCAACGAATAATGTACGTCTAATAATAGAGGATTCAAAAGCAATAAATGAAACAAGGACAGCAAAGTGACATCTGTGTTAGAGAAATTCAAGTTTGACCATAGAGGGGAGAAAAATGAAAACAGTGTTTGTGAAATCATTGGTGGTGGTCTACATGTTGGAAGGTGGTTCAGGAGATTTTATTACAGCCAAAATGCTGCATTATTATGTCAGTATTTATTTCAGTAACCAAGGGACAAGGACCTGAGCTCCAAAATGAAGCCAATGTGAATTGGTGGTTGAACTGAAAATGTTTGTAATTTTTGTAATACCAAGTTGTAATACCAGTGACGGCCACTAGATGCTAGTCCACAAAACCCTGCCTGTCATAGGTCTAATTTTTTTTTTTTTACGGGAATAATTTGGGACTCATTTGTTTTATTTGGAACTGCTAATAAGTATTCTGGTCCATATTTACATTTTTCTTCTATAAATAAGATTTCAGATCTCAGCAATGGCTTTGATTGACACGTTTGTACACCAACAAAGTGTTAAGATGACCGTCCAAGCCAGTGTTTGATGAAGTTACCATTTCACTGACTCAGTGAGTAGCATTTAGCATTAGCACACCCATCATCCTTTGCACTCCTGTAGACCCGCCCCTTTTGTCTAGACATGGTTATTTCTGGGTCCAAAAAGTCAAGTTAAGGTGTGCCAACACTTACTGACCACTGGTGAGAAAATGCTCCACAGCTCACCTTTGAGGAGCCTTTGGGGCTGATGGCGAAGGCAGGTTTACCAGACACCTCCTCCATCTGTTTCTTCTTCTCTGCAGCCTCTGCCCTTCTCTTCTCTATCTCCTCCTTCATCCTCTTCTTCTCCTCCTACAGTAAAAAGTCACAGTTTAGTTCAGTTTAGTGTTTAGTGTTCAGTTGTAGCCAGATGAAGTAACCTGATACTGACTGTGAAGCCAAGGTTTGAAAAATCACAAGAATGATAATGTGACTCGTGCGTTTCCATAAACTGGTTTGGATCTGATAATCCCAGTAGGTGGTGCTGTAGACTACATCACACACTGATAAACACACACAAAGATGCAGAATGCACTGTTTTCCACCAGAAATGGCTGTGATGTCTTTTTCATGTCCTTTTTCATGACGGACGGTTCTAATACTCATAACACTTAACACTGCATGACACTCACCCATACATACATACACAAGTGGAACAGTCACTGAGGGGCAACTTA
>JAPTMW010000024.1:28412923-28423405 GCA_029822955.1 Ostorhinchus angustatus | reverse complement strand
GACTGTTAGCGTGAGCTGATCTAATACTGGAGTTGTGAATTTATCAGCTTTGTTTTGTGAGCAGTGACTCAAATGTCAAACACTCATAAAACTAATGAGCCTTTGATCTATAATGATGAGGTGTGGGATCAGTCTTAATTTTCTTTACATTAACTCACTTTATCTCACACGTTCACCAAATACCAAAATGTTCATACCCATCAGCAACTGTTTGGTGTCTCCTGTGTTATCCTTGTACTGTATCTCAACTTATAACTATCTATGTAAGCCTCAGTGTTTTCTTCTTTCTTGTATTGTGAGCATTTAAGTCATGAGCAAATGTCTTTATATAGCACATTTAAAACAATGCAAAGTGCACAAAGTTATAGATAGAAATACAAGATATTGTAAAATTAGTAAAAAAATACATATAAATATAAATATAGACACTATATATTTTGATTAGTGTCTGTGATTTTTATACAGTTGTTTGAAGGAGAGGTATTTTGGCTTCTGACCTCACCTGCATAATGTGCTAACTTTAAGATTTTTATCATAATGTGCAAACTAAAAACTAAACTAAACTAAGCTAAGCTAAGCTAAGCTAAACTAAACTAAACTAAACTAAACTAAACTAAAGATGAACTGTGCATTCATATATCCCAGTACGTACTTTTCACCCTCGAGGCGCATCTGCTCCCTCCTCTGCCTCCTCAGCTCCATGCGGCGGTCAAAGTCATCATCCATGATGTCCAAAAGATTATCGTCACTTTCTCACTGAAAGACAGAAATGTGATTTCAGATCATGTGTCTTAGACTTGTCCAAAGAGTCTGAAATGATGAGTGCATAATGATGAATTATATAATATACAGTTTAACATAATAAAATAAAATATTACACGATAGAAAAACAATCATTCATCATGAGCAAAGTTAAAAGACAAAAATAAATCTATTATTATATATTAAAATAAGGATAGAAATGCCAATTGAAGCGATGCAATCCATACTCAATCCACAGTGTGATACAGTATACTGTACATGCGAGGGTTTTATGATTCAGCTGTTCATTATTTTCATGTCATGGTTACATACTTGGGATACGATGCTAAACAACAAGTGACAGCTCAGTAGAAATACAAAACACCACTAAAGTCACCCAAAAATTAAAGTATAACTTATAAGTATGTAGAAATGGGGGCCAATGTGACAGCTTATCAACATGGGTAAGAAGTCAAAAGCACAGCGCCTCATGGTTTACAGTACCTTCATCCATGGACTGCAGCATCTCCTTTGACTTCATATATCAGCCTCTACAGTCTGGTTTATATCTTGCCTTCTGCTGCACCAAGAATTCCTGCTTGAACTTTCAGCAACTTTAACTACCAGAAAAGGCAAAGCCTGCCTCTTGCTCTTCGTCCCACAGCTTCCCTCCTCCTCCTCCTCCTCTTCCTCCTCCTGGCTGTCTCCCTCTACCTCACTGTTCCCTCAGTCTCTCACTTCAAAATCTATTTTCTATTTGTTTGTTTGTCTTATCTCATCTTGCTTTCTTTAGTCTTGAGTCAGCCCTTGGTTTACTGCAATTCTTATCAACTATGCTTGTAGTCCAGACTTTTCCTCCAAAACTCTGTCTATTGCCTTTCCTTTTTCTTCTCTTAATGTCTGAGGTGGGTTTGTTACAGAACAGGTGGATATCAGTGCAAAGCATCTGCCACCAAAAATATTGTCCATTCTGATTAATTCTAAAATAACTAACAAACCGTCTTGTCTTTACTTGAAACCACAACCCATATTCTCATGCATAACATACTTCAAATATCAATTATAATCATCGTATAATGATATTAAAGCGCACTGTATATACTCCATAAAGAAATTCAATTAAATAATCTGCAGCCTATAATGAATCGATGGTTTGGTTTGCATTTGTCAAGGTCAATATCCCCAACTGAGGGAAAAGCAGAGCAGCAGACATTTTAACTTCGAACACTGTATGTAAAAACACTCAGGAATGAGAGGGATATCCTCTGTGAATATGCCTTGAACTTACACAATAGTGACTTCTAATACTTTATAGTAAAAAACATCACTCCTCTGAGGCCATTAGCTCCTACAGCCAATTCTAAACCTTTGCCAATAAAAAGTCTTCATCAACTGATGTTTTACAGACATTGTACAATAAGCAGCAGCTTCCAACCATCTTTTTTAAAAACTAAAAGACCAAGGCTGCCAGAAACCTCAAAGATATTACGTGAAAATGATTTAATCATACTTTTTTTCAACCTCTGCAATTTATTCTTTGTTAAATAGAAGAATGGTATTGATGATTGTGTTGCCACAGACTTTTATTTTAAAGGAATTAGATTTTCTGTCACACTATTAGATGAGGAGTAGCTTATACGTGCATACACTGTAAAAAAGAAAATTGGTATTTGTTCAGTTGAGAGAGAGATCTTTATAGTTCTCACAGGAAAAACGTTCCTGCCATTACATTTTTTACATCCTTTTTACATCAGACCAACAAAATATTTGATGTTTCAACGTTTAATGCCTCAACATAGATTTATTAATAGACTGAATTTGCAAATGGTCATTGGCAGAGGACAACGGAATTGGACAGCCACGTGTGCACTACAGCCAAGGAGTTCTCCTGAGCGCTTCTAACACATGGCTGTGGCTTGGGAGGTGGAGCAGGTAATTCCATAACCAAAAGGTTGGTGGTTTGAATCCAGCTCTGTCCTACTCTAAGTTTTTGCAGAACATACTATGTATCGTTGGGACAACAGAATAATTTAACTTGGTACCATGAACTACAACCTCGCTGAGAAAACTTAAAATCTTTACTGCAGATGGTTGCTTTAAAATTTTAAATAATCTCAACATTTTCTTTTTTACAGTGTATACATAACAGGTTTGTGAGCACATCCATACCTAATAAAGATTGGAAATAGTGAAACATAAAAGACTTAAACATGCTATCTGTCTCTCTTCACTTTCCATCCCTAAACATCTCCAAACCTGTATCTTAAATGCATAAAAAACAGAACTCAGCTGTAAAGACAGAACACAATAATCAGTAAATCACTGGCTCAATATGTTTACAGACCACACAAAGCTAGAAGAGCCTCTGCAACCATAAAAGACAAAGTCATTTCTGTCCTTTGCTGTCATTGCTGTCCATCCAGTGCTGATTTCTCTTTACATAACCACTCCTGACCATGTTTTACTTGCTTGCCTCGCATTCACAACTGGTACACCCACCCCATATTACTAAAATGAGAGATGTTTTCATTATAGAGAGCAAAGTACATTTAAAACACCACTTTGCACATCAATAAAGTCTCAGTTTGTTATAAAACTGTTGAAGTATCTGTGAAACTGTGAAAATACATAAATATAAAGACTACACACCTGAAAGTCATGGAGGTAATGGCATCGTAACTGTCTCTGTCCACCATCTGTTCAGAGTCGGAAAATGTCTCTGTAACACTCTAATGGATTTTTACTTCTTTTAAAACTTTTCACCTTGATGTAGAAGACTGAGGTAAAATGTACAATGGCTGTTTTGATGTTTGGTGATATGTAATTGTATCTTGTGACAAGACATGTACAGTAGTGGAAAACAGTTTCCGCACACCCTTAAAATTTTACACAGTTTTCAATATTATCATGAAATATTTGCAGAAAAATATTTTTTGTGTTTCAAAAGATGTGGCTGCATCAGACAAACATATGTAAATGATTTTTTTTGTTTTTGTTTGTTGTTTATAAGAAAAAAATAACAAAACTAAATTACTGACAGTTTCAACATGTCATGTCCTGGATGTTTTTCTGCTGAAACATCCAGTTTTGACCTCGATAGGACAGAGCATGTGCAGAAGGGAGCATGTCTATATTTGTTTTACTTACTCAGCTTATATATGCATATTCTATTTTATATTTAGCTACTTCTATTGTATTTTTATGCTTTTTATTGATTCCCGGGACCAGAGTAACAAATTTTGTTTCACCTCATGTTTTAACATGCTTCGAAATGACAATAAAACTCCTTAAATGTAGGTTTGGAGAATTGAATAATACTTGGCAGATTTCAGTGACTAAAGAATGATTTTTAATGCAATATATCACAAATGCATGGGGTGTCCACAAGGTTTTTTCCACCATTGTAGTACGTAAGCTGTTTAACACAAAACTAGATGGTTACTACAAACTGTGATTTTCTTGACTCAATCTTTTAACATGACAACTATCATATTGTCACCTTCCTAAAATAATTGCCCAAGTTTTTTGTTGTTTTTTTTTTTTTTTTTTTAACAAAAACACTTTTTTGCCTGAATCATCAAATACTTAATTTGTGGTTATGTTCTTGTGTTCCCTGAAATATCTGGGGAAAAAATTACAGGACAGTGATGATATGTGTAAACAGTGACACAGTTCAAACAGGACCAAAATATACTCTCTCTCTTTGCAACTAGTCTTTTTTTTTTTTTTTTTTTACCCTCCACAGGACACACCAGCAGGGCTATGACTTCAGCTTTTTATTTCTTCTTATTTCTTTGTCTTAATCATCAATCATATGGAAATAACTGTATTTTACCCCTTGTCTGTTTATGTTCAATCAGTTTGTTTGAAGAATTTTTTTTTTTCCACTTCAGCACGGTATGTCTGACATCTAATATCTGATATCTGTAATCACCTTAAATAGATGCCATTATGAAGCCTCACAGAGACACATTGCATTACATATAAGGACACATTGTGTATCACTTCTTTCTAACCCAGCTCATTAAGCCCCAACTGACATTGCCAAGTAATGTCACAAAAGGCAATTATCAGTTTTCTCACATCTTAAAATTAACTACTGAAACTGAATACATAACCCTAACTCTTACCCTAAAAATAGTCTAAACTTAACTCAAACCCTAACCCTATAATTAACTCCTAATGTGTCTTAAAGGATTTCCAAAAGCATTTCTTAAACCTAGATTTTCTTCCTTAATAGAAATGTCCTCACTCCTCATATAACTTAAAATGACCCTCACAAAAATAGCTTTACAAGTGCCACGTCAACATGTATTACATCATTATATAGTATCTATTCCAAGAGCAAGCTGAGGGAAAATGATACAGAAAAAACAGACCACTTTATGAGAAAACAGCCCCTTTTAGTTGAACCAAAAAGGAAAATGAACTAAGATAATATGAGTTCAGAGTCTGTATATCTATCATGATCACACTGTCCTCTGGTTTTAACACAATATATTCATGGCTCAACATCAAGCTAATTCTTGGTCAAATGAGGTTATGTTGTTTTATGTGACACCAGGCAGCATTAAACACACACTTATTTCTTCATCTTGGGGTCTTTATCTTCAGATCTAAAGACGAGCCCACCAACAGTGACAAGCAAGTAACAGTTTAGTTTTCACAATGGCCAATGCCATATACAGTCACAAATGAGCACAGACATAATGAGCTGAAAGGAGCCTTTTTTAAACATCCATTACATGTGTAACTAAACAGAACATTTCCTGGAAAAGAAAGATGTCCCTCTTTGCGTCATTTTTCTGAAAAAGGGATAAAGTGCCGCTTGTACACAATCTTACATACAGTGTGAGACACATCTGCATAAACTTAAGGATTGAACACATTTAATCTGTGGGGAGTACAGTAAAAAGAACAGTAAAAAATAAAACAAATAATAATTATACTACTATATCAGTACCAGAGAAAGCAGAAATAAATCGCCATGTTAACAAAACAGTCTGATAACCAGCATTCACATGTGTACACCATAAAAAAGACCATTAGTAACTTAAAAAAAAAAAAAAAAAAAAAAAACTAGCAAGTTGACACATAGGGAACCACAGGTTCTAGATCCTCTGATAAAGTTCATTCCTTTACTTTCTTTACTTTCTTGGTAAATCCCACTGGCATTTTCAGTTGAATAACCTCTCAGGTGGCATGTCTGTTTCTGCACATGAAATCTGACGCCATGACAACGTGGCCCTGTTATTTATCTGTTGCTATGTAACCCACTTCAATGATGATTCTATGATTCTGGGCAGAGTAACGTGATTGGCCATCGGGAGGCCATTGTATTCCAAAATTACAAATATCTCTTAAAATATTGGTCCTACCAACTTGCTGTTTTCGCTAGTCTCTACCTTGACCAAAAATACATAAGTTTGCCAAACTGCAGCAGGCAGCTCTTTTTGGATTTTGTGTGATGCCCTAGACACACAGAGTCCACTTCCCTTTTATAATTTAGGATTATGGAAAAAGTGACATTTGTTGTTGATTAAGTTGTAAAATACTATTAAATAAAATGTATTTAACATATGTGAAGCTACTGAAATCTACTTGATAATATTGCTACTAGGTTACCACAGTATTTCTCTGCCTCTTAGCATCTCTAACTCTTCACAAGGTTCACATAAATACAATCAGGTCTATAATTGGACCTTGACACAAATGTTGTAATGTCGCCTCCGCACACCAACACATAGAATCTGAAATTACAGTGTGCAATCAACATGTGATTGAAGTGTGCATCTCCAGGAGGAAACATCTGGTGGTGTTCATGGGTTCCAGACTTCAGGCTGTCATTGACTACAAAGGATTTTCATCATGCATTAAAAACAATCCTCACATTTTTAATGACCTTAGTTTGTCCAATTACTTTTGAGCCTTTGAAAATGGAGGGACTTTGTTTAAAATGTTTGTGATTCCTAAATGATTAATGCTAGATTCCTGTTTAACCCTTGGAATTAATGCTGTAAATCCATGTGTAATCACATGTAATCACATCTTGATTTGTTTCAGATCCACTGTGGTGGTGCACAGAGGGAACATTTTGCAAAATTTGTGTAAGTGTCCAAATACTTATGGACCTGACTGTATCTCATAATAAAGAAATGCAATGAATGCAAACCCCTCTTTACACAGGTAAAAATGTAATAATCATTGAAATATCACTAAACTTTCTATTTATTTATGAAATATTATTTTGAAAAACACAGAATTAAATAGAAAATTAAAAATAATTAAAATCTGTAACATCTGGTGTTGTTTAAAGTCACTGGTAATAAGTAATACATGTCACTTCCTTAATCTTTCATTATTAAGGTCGGTCTACTCATTACTGTATAATTAGATATTTCCTTATGATTTTTCTAGAGTTATCAGTAAATTATCTAAATATAAAACATTTTTCTTGAAGAAAAGAGCAGAAAAGCTGTAGCACATTTATAATTTAAAAGCATTTTAATGGTGCAAACAGACATGAACGTATAAATGCACTTCAGAGTGAAGGACAGAAGAGATGTGTAAACTATTTGGAATCTGCTTACATTTGGTGAAAGTACTTATCAGATACTGAGCTGCTCTGAGATTCAGGCCTACTGATCAGTGATACTAAGGAAGTTGCCAGTTTCTAGTCCCACATCCTGTCAGCTACATGTAAGGAGACACACCTCCATGATTTCTGTTAGAGAATGCACATAAAACTGTATTCTAAATGTGAATGCTTTTTTGTATTTAAGAATCAAGAAAAAATAAATCCCTTCATCACTGTCATTTTTGTACAGGTTGTAGTAAACCACCCCTAGACACCCACCAGTGGATCCACCTGACTACAAGGAGGAAAACATGGCAGTTTGCGCTTTATTAATATTGTAGAATGAGAAGAGAACCAGATTGTTGGCTCTGGCAGAGCACTGTGTGCTGTAGTGCGCCTTTATATCATTTGTAAGCACCCACATCACTTGTAAAATCATTACATGTCACAGTAAATTTGCAGAGGTGAAGCCTTAACATCTATGCTGACAGACTTCCAACTTGCTATCAATCACTCCTATGCAGCTGTTTTAACATAGGATCAATTAAAGTCTGTGCACAGCAAAGGCTGGTTTGTGTTTGTGGGCTGTTGTGGTGACAAAGACTGAGTGACCTGCAGCATCACAGCTCACAGACCTGTCTGAGCAGTGATTCAGGCCTGTTTGAACTGGACCAAATCCAGCAAGACCAGTACAGCTCTGCATTTGTCAAGTGTATAAACTCATAGCCCAAGGTGATGGCCACTCTAACCCACACTTTGCATATAAAGCGGGTGCACACACACACACACATGCACAGATACGCAGGCACGCACACACACAGCCAATCATACACAATGAGTACAGACTGAGCTCACTGTAACAGCTTCCACCAAGTATGGATTAGATGAGTTTTATTCATTGGTCCAGCCCAAATGAGAAAAACATGCACCCCTTTGAACAACTATATGACTAATAGCTACATTAATGTCAGATGCAGAGAGAAGAATGAAAAAAGACACGATTTTAAACATTAAGTCAGACAAAATCAAGCGCAATGTATTACAAAAACATTCACTGCCTAAACCTGACATCCTATTTTTATTGCAGTCACTTTACATGGAGACTATTTTGGCAGCAATCAAGAACAATATTGCAGTGCAAGCAAAAGCTTTTTGGCAGATTATAGGGCCATTAAACATTGAACATGCAGATCTCTGCTATACTGTATTGTAGAGAGAGTGTGATTGTAGTAATCACAAAAGTACATTTTATTTAGGCAGTGAGTGACTACTTTTGGAAAATACTTGTGATGGAAGATACAGGTTGGAACAAAGGAAGTTCTCGGGTGCAAATCAAAGAGTCAAAACCACATCTTTAAGCTCTCTGTTTATGAAACCAAGCAGAATCTAGCCTGAGAATTCCTCCCATGGCGTAATAGTGTTATAATAAGCCTTAAGGAGACACAAGTGCTCAGCATGTGATACAATTGCTTAAAGCTTTCAACTAAGCCTCATGATGCCATTAGTTTCTCCCTTGCGCCTGTTTTTACTCCAGCTTTGTGTTTTTATATTGTCTCATTTTGTAATTAGGGGCGTATTTTACAATGCATTAATCAGATATCAGAAACAGGCAGAGGGAAGCACAATGTCTGTTTAAAGACTTTCTGATGCATGATTTGCGTTTATTTTGGCGAGTTACAGTATGCTTTAGCAGTTCTATTAGAGAAGACACATACACACATGGATATTGGCTGTTTAGTTTTGCTTCTTGTAATCATTTCAGTTCATTTTGGGTGCAACAACAGGATACAGTACATAGGTAGTGATCATTTTAGGTGTGCTGACGTGCACACTCCATGTTAAACAATCACAGCCATGCATTGATAAAAAAAGAACTTTTTCATTGATACTTCTATTTTCTGTTTATGCTTATTTGAGTGAGATGATCTTTTTTGTGTCACCAGCTCATTTTATTGTATTTTGATAATTTTACTTGGTTTTCTGTATTTTCATTTTGCAAATAAATAAATTGTTGCAGCCATTCTACAGACACACTCATTCATTCTGAAGAGACTCTCATTCATTTAAAAGTTTAATCTCTTCAACCACAGGGAACTACAATAGAACACTGAGCTAAAGAAACAATACAGTAAAACAAAACAAAGAAAACAATACTTTACAGTACAGATATGATATATTTTAACTCAACAATGTATGGTGACTTAGGAAAAATGATGCAGAAAACAAATGCACGCATAAAACACAAATGTTTATACTTATTAATAATAAGAAATATATGTAATTATGGTATGAAAAAGGCAATTATTCCAAACTTAAAGACACCTTAAGTCATATTTATGTGATGTAAGTTTTAAAAGATGCTGCTTAATATCATCAGTCAGACAGACGTGATAAATATGCAGCAGTCATTCAGCCTATAGCCAAAAGCCTCTCGTTAAAAGATAAAGAAAGTGTTTCAACACGCTTATAGATAAACAGTTAGCAGAGAGGCGTTTGCAATCAATCAAGAAGCCACAGCTGCTTACTCCACATGACCAAACATGGTCACATATGAAAAAGTCCCTGACCAGGAATAAATTCCACATAGTTTACAAGCCAAAACATACTGGTGACCTTTTCTACTGATCATTAAAATGTTTTCTTCAGTTTGGGTGAAAGTGTTTCTATTTGATAACCACAGTGGACGGTGCAGATAATTGTCTCAGTGTGGCTCCTTGGTGCTTTACAGCTCAGTTTTGTTTTAATAAACCAGAGGACAGGCAGTTCATCATTACCTGACATGTGAGCAGAGCAGAAATGACACAGTAACAACTTCACACATAGTGTACATGTGTATTACACTGTTCCAGCTTTTAAATAAACTGATGGCAGACTGCACATTAATTTACATTCAAAGTTGAGTTATAGTTTCCTCTTCAACCAGGGGTTCATTGGAAATAGATGCAGCTCTGTGCACTCCCTGTTCCGCATCCCACCCTAAGACGGTGATCTGGGCCTCCTTTTAAGGAAGTACACAGGCACTGTTAGTTGTAGTGTCCCAGCTTGGCAAGGTGCAAGGCCACAGACAGAGAGCGTGGTTTACTCTAGGAAATACCTGCTGCTGTACAGAGTGGCGATCCAAGAATAACTTATTTCCATTGTGGAAGTTAGGAATCAGCTTTCTG
>JAPTMW010000024.1:28307815-28325079 GCA_029822955.1 Ostorhinchus angustatus | reverse complement strand
AAAAAGAAGAACTTTAGCAGCAGTGAAATCAAAATACTTTTAAATCAATTCAAACTCAGGAAACGTGATCATTCAGTGTCAGTACAAACAGTAGAGGAACAGCAAAAACATAGCAGTGGCAACACATACAGTATGTTATGCTGTGCATGCTGTGTCAGCAGAGGGACACGCAGGGACAGAGATCAAAAGAAAGTAGCTGGATATAGAAATAATCTCTGATAGATGCTCTATATTTTCACAGGTAGAAGTACTGAAAAAGAGGAATCCAGTAAGTCCTGTCAGATTCTCTTGGAGGAAAAACTACTGTGATCCATGTTACAGTAATTAAATATATAAATGTATGAGTGTAGGCTATAGGCAAACAAATAACGTCATCAGGATCTGAATGAATACTGAGGAATACTGAGAATGATCGCATGGCATTAAAAACACAGAAAATGAATAGCTAAAAGACATTGTCACTCACGGCAGCTATTGAACACTGGTCTCCCACGTCAAAAGCCAGTAGTGTTACCCACTGAGCCAGCCTACCACTAACATGTTATGTAATAGTGTTACCTGCAGACCTTTTCTCTCATTGCATTAAAGGTCTTGGTTCTTTTTGGGATGTGGCGTTTACCCCTGTGGGTGATGCTTGGGTGCGAGGCTCTCCTTTCTCTTGTGTTGGAGGATGGTCTATTGTACACCCACCATTTATGACGAGAGTCTGGCCATTTCTCAATATCAAGTTTGCAGAGGATGGTCTTGTGAACTCGGCGAGTATGGTCTTGGTGAGAATGGTCCCAGAGAAAGGACATCCTAAGAACGCAAGTCTCTGTAATTGGAATGGCTGTGTACTTGTGAACTTTCCTCCCTGACTCTGCTATATTTCCACCATCGGCTCCCTAACATTATTTTGCTCAATCGACCACCACATCACTCAATTTGATTTTAATACATTTGTATGACTATTTACATGTCATTTATTGTTTTTATACATTTTGTATAATTTTCAAAACCGGAACAAATTCTGTTGAATCCCATATTATGATAATAAAGATGTATGTCTCACAATTCTGCCTCTCGCTTGACTTCTAGTGACGGTCATCTACTCAATAAAATATTTCTGAATTAAATTATCACAGAAGCCGCCGTTGCATCTCAGGATATTTACCAGCCAGGTCTGCATGAGTCACCAACCAGTGCATCCTTGGTTTAAGCTAGCAGAGAAAAACAACATCTGGGTATTCCATGGTTCTTGGTTTGTGTGAACTTTCAAATGTTACAGAACTTGGGCCCCAACTGATGACGTTTCACAAGATCGTGAGAATGGAAGGACAGACAAGAACACATACTAAGAAATGATGGCTTAGCCTTGGGCACAGGTTTCTGTGCCCCAAACAGGAAACACATGAATTAACTGCTCACTAAACGACCGAAAACATTTTAAAACTACACTTGAATCCACATTATACTCGGCACTCACGAGCTGTATCATGAAATTATTTGTATGCAATTCCTATCCTTTTTTCCTCATCCTATTTTATTTATTTATGGGCTATCCTGACACAGACAGGTCTGAAGGATAACATGCTAAAGGTGCCCCAAAGATTCTGGTTATTTATTTATTTATTTATTTATTTATTTATTTATTTATTTATCTATTATTATTATTATTATTATTATTATTATTATTATTATTATTATTATTATTATTATTATTATTATTATTATCATCATTACTTCTCATACAAAGGTGTTAGGGTTAGACATAATTTGAATCAGATATATTATGTGCTTCTTTGTCATTAAAACCTAAAACATGTTTTTCTATGCACTGAACGAATACTTCCTTGGCTGATGTTTTGCTCTCATCTTAGTAAGAATGCACACGACCATTTACCTGGAATAAGGCAAAAAATAAGAAAACATCGGTGAATCCCACAAATCTTGGGATACCAACAAAATAAGAGAATATGTAGAATATGGACAATAATATGAGAAAATTTGCTCATACATGGTTTCTTGCATGAGCCCCAAGGTGAGCGTTAACTTTGTGGACACTTATTTGATGATCCTCATGAATACTGTATGTGCATGTACATGATTTAAGTGACTGGACAAGGGGAAGAACCTAATAAAAGCAGGTGTGATATCCTTCAGCCAGGCAGAGGAATGACTGAGCGCCTCTTCTGAGCTTTCACAGTCCAGAGAAGAGGGCGAGGGAGAGACAAAGACAGACATAGAGAGAGGGAGGAAAAGGGAACATGAGCAAGAAGAGCAGGACCGGCGCCAGCTCACCCCACCCTTACTGCTGCTGCCTGCAGAGCAAGGAGTGCTGCATTTCCTGAGGGCAATGCAGAGGACAAGGAAGATGAGGTTCGTTTATGTTAAGGTCACCATGTAGCACACACAGAGCAGGGCTGCAGACAGAGTGAGCCTGTGGTGGACAGAAATACACAAACAGACAGGCAGATGGGCAGATTGATGGAGAAGTAGATGAGCTGATGATGCCTGTGCTGTCTAATGTTCTCCACAAATATTCAGCTTCACGCCATCAGAGGACAGAAGTGGGAATGAATCATTTTCACACCCAGAGAGCTGTGCCTGCTTATTTCAGTTTCAAAGCATGATTTTTCTCTTTGACTTGGTACAATTTCATTTGTTAGCTGGGAATTTACTGCCCTCGACAGCTGGCCTTATTTATTACAAAGTTTTATCTCTCACACTTTTTCACACAAGATGTCTTTCATTATGTGTAAGACTTAACTCGGTGTATGTAATGTAATTTGAACATGTAACTGTGTAGTCAGCACTTGAAAAGATGTGTGTGAATAAAGAATGAAGCAGGGAGTAAAAAGGAAGCTATCCCTGCCTGCGAGGTGTGTAACTACTTGCATGACAGAGGTAAGCAGGCTTCTCCGGGGACAGGAGGATTAGTGTGGAACCATTACCTTAGCCCTGTGAATCACTGCTAATGGCTTCAGTGAAAGGGTAGTACAGAGGTAGGACACATTAAGATTGAGACCTTGAGTTCTGTAACACAGCACACTGCAGCACTTTCCTCGTGTCAGCGCACTACAGAAAGGGCTACTTCTGCACAAGCTGCTTTGATTTATGCCAGTTCGTGAGTGGGATTCACTGAGCAGATACAAAACACCCCCATCCCGAGCCGAAATGAGCATACAACAGCAGATCCTTAAAAATTTATTGAAGTTAATGTAAGATGAAATCATAAGTGATATAAGAAAAAAATAATTACCCTTGCATAGATCACAGACCATGCCATGTCATCATCTGACAAACTGAAAACATTGTAGCATAATCCTTGTTAAACACAACATGACAATGATGGCTGGATTAAATAACACATCTGAGTTTGGTTTGCATGTTCAACAGTCCTTTTACTCCAAAACAACCTGACTTCCCTGCTGACAATTATACATTATGTAAAGGATAAACTCATCATACCAATAACACAAACCAGATCTTGTCATTTTTGTCATCTTTTTTTCCTGTAGGGAGGCTTGTGGTGAGTGAGGCACACAATATCCCGACGTTTATCTATAATCCTGGTCCATGCCTTTTCAGCAGGCAAACACACATCCATGATCAACACTTATCAAGACCTCTAGCAAACAAGAATGCCTATAAACTGATGTGGTACAGAGGAGGGAGTGTGGCACAGGCCCTGTTTAGACATGACAGGCATGTTTCCCACAACACAGTATCACTACAGTCTAGACTGAGAGAAAAGACTTCCACGAATGGTCAGTGTCATTTGAAAGAGCGCTTCAGTCCGAGAATAGAGATAAAGATTGAGAAACTAGCCCTTAATGTCCTTGCTCACATTCAGAGCCTACAGCTAGCAGAACGTGAACATCACACGCAGACGATGGATACGGCTCGAATACCCAACGCCGTCTCAGTGACGAGGTCAGCGCTAAGGTGCTTTTTAGGAATCCAGCGGAGGACACGTTTCACCACAGGTTCTGAACAGGGCCTTTACAGGAAGCCTTGGTGCAGATGAAAGCAAGGGTTTCTTTAAAATGATGCAACTGTATAATAGTTGATCCACAGTTTGAAAGGCAAAGCTCATGCAGTCTTCCATTGACCATGCAGGTTTTGCGATCAGTAGGTTTCTGTAGAGGTACATTTCAGCAGTAGAGACTGGAAAAATGACAATGTTTGAATGAATCCTGTTATTTTTTTCTTCTTAAAACCAAAAATACATGTTTCTTTTAATAATAGTACACTTCTTGTCCACATCTTTTAGTGTAATTGATCAGAATACAGTAGTTTTATCATCATGGCTTTGCCAGAGGAACATATTGTCTTTGACATTCCAGCATATGGCATGTTCTTCCTAAATTATTCATGTTACAGTGTCACAAAAAACAGAAACAAAAAAGAAAAAACACATTTGAATTTATTCATTGTATTTCTTATGTAATTGCAGTATATAGTGGTTACTTTTCTCTATCTTATTATAGCTAAATGGTATCTGTCCTCAGTTTTCTTAAAGTTTAATCAAGTTAATGTCTTTTTTTTTAATCTTCTCACTCATGTTTGTTTGCAGAAGCATAACATCTGACATTCAGCTAAAACAAATGAAAAAAAATAAAAAATCAACAATTTAGGCACCTTCACTGACATTCTTTCACACATCCGATCAGTTCTGTGAACTGCATTATGGGCACTTTCCCTTTGGATTTTTATTTTATGTTGTTTTAAACGCTTCCGCAGCCTCATTAACAGGATGGTTAATGCAGACCACTACTATTACAAAGCCTATATTTGGATTTTCATGGTTTTCTCTCCAGATGTTGGCCTCACCCTTTGAGCCCACTTGCCTTAATCAATCACAGAACTGAGGGTAAGAGGTTGGTACAGAAACAGCCCTGTTCTGGATTTCTGTCCAGTGATCGCAGTTTCTCTGACATTCAAAACAGATTTCTTTTTCCTATTTTACAAAAAGCTTCTAAGAAACAGGTTATCTGTTATTCTATTGCTGTTAAAAATGCATGTTCTGTTGGGTAATTAAATGCATAGCACCATCCATACATGCCCTCACAGCAAGAGTAGCGACAGCACTGATAATGTGAGGGTGTCATTTGTATTTTCTTCACCTCACATTGAAATGTTTCATGCAGGACATGTTATACACATCACTACTGTCAAGCATTAGTCATACGAGAAACTCGTGACCAAAGCAAATTTCCTGATAGCTGCATTTATGAGACTACTATAATGTAATTTTATATATAGTATTAGAATATATGATATTGGATATTATTAGTGTCTGCAGATTCGATGTTTGTCCATACCATAAACCCCATAAAGATCCCTGACACAAGAGTATGTCTGTTTTGCTCTCATAGTGAGTTACTGACATGTAGCAAGGCTCTAAAATGATAACCTTGCCTGAGGCAGATACTCTTCAGCAAAACAGTACAAAGATCAATTCCAAATAAAATGACAAACAGTCCCTTTAACTACTGACCCAGCCACCAACAACATAAAACATAAACAATAATTACAAAATGGAAAAAAAAAACTGTGTCGAAAGCTAAGACAATGATCATAGTCCTGTACTAGCACCACAAAGGGCAGCCAATGCACCAACAGAAACAACTATGACATTCAAGTAGCACTGCAGTGGAGCTTTTTCACAGGACCTTGTCAGGAGAGTGCTGAACAAAAAGAGCATACAGTACATTACAGTACAAAATTTCAACTATCATTTGGATGAATCTATCTCAAAATTGAGAAGAGATGTACAGTAGCTGGAAAGTTTCAAGTAGTCTTTACAATTTGTCCCAATCTGACTGCGTTAAGCCTGCCGGGAACAATGCACTACTTGTGAATAAGCACAATGACAAAGATAAAAAAAAAAAATCATCTGAATAGCAAAATAGATTCAAGCAACAGAATGAAATGATTGTGCAAAAAGACGGGCTGCACGTTTGTGTACATCGTAATGCCCAAGGATCACCATGTGACAGATTATACATGATCTCAGACACACAATTGTGTGTTGAAACACATCAGGTGTGTTTATTTCTAACTTACTAATAGGTTTTATCACATTCACTCTCATCCTATGAGAAGAGTAAAGGAATCTCTACAAACTCTACCAATGAATGCTCTGATTGTGCGTAGCTTTGAGTGAAACAAGGAGCGAGATTGTGGTGCACTATTTCTTCTAAGAGCTTGTGTAAAGGCTATGCTTTGGGACTCTCACATTCAATATTGCATGTCTGCAGTTTACACTTAAGGTTCCATTTTGCATTATGGTATAGGAAGCCCTGCATTGAAGCTTGCAGCTGTGCAGCAAGTTTGCAATGACCTCACTGAGGTAGAGACCCTGAAAAGATGCATGGTGCACAGAAAACAACAATAAATAAAGTGTGCTGAAAATCTATAGCTATTCCCTTTTGTTTTGAATTGGTAAACATGCAAAGTACAATACATTGCTGCTTTAGGGCTTAATTAAGTGCATGGTAGCATGAAAACGGGGTTGTGCATGACAGTCATGAATTTTTTTTCCTCCCACAGTCACCTGCTTTTCAGCCTTCTCATCTGGCTCATCAAAATCTTCATCATCTTAATTAAGTATCGGTATCAGCTCATACTAAAACAGACGGTAAACCAGCTCTGCTCATCCTCATTAATCCCATTGTACACAGAGGCACTTTCACTGATCCTGTTGGTGAAAGGGATAAAGGCACTAGCAACTAATGTCAGAATAATTCTCTGTGTCATGACGTGAAATTCTGGATAAATCCTTATCATTGGATTCCAAACCAACATGTACTAAAATTTTATGTGGAAATGGAAGCATGACTAATAATATGTTAACTTTTCTTGTTCAAAGAAGGTCCATGCACTGCACTTGACGTAATACTGTAATTGGTGCTTATAATGACTATATGCATCTTTAATATTTATTTAGTTTCTTCAACTACTTTTTAATTAGAAACTCTGCATCCTCAATGTGGGTTTGGATATATTTGATCGCAATTCAGAAACATCTAGAATTTGATTTCCTTTGTTTCCCTGACAATAGGGCACCGCAAAGTGCCTGAATTGCAACAAGCTGAATACTCATGTCATGCATTAAATATACCAGGATACAAAAGTACCTTAGTCAATAGACCATAATGCAGGTTACTTTTCATGCTATGATCTCATTTATGTACTGATCCCTTAAGATTTAACATTCAATTTCTATACGTCTACATGATTAGCATTTCAAATCAAAAACTCATCCAGTGCACTCAGTATGAAAACAGATGAGAAGAGGGGTGGAGTCAGGTATCCAAAAGAACATCCTTTCCATTATGAGAGATATGTCTCATGCATGCCGATATCAAAATGGAAAGTCTCTAATCATGCTCATGTGAAGCTCACTTATCATTGTGCTGTGTTGCATCTAAAGGGCATGGCATTGAATCACTTGGTGATATCACAATTACAGCATCTGCTGGAAAACAGCAGCATTGCAGATGTCCATGAAGCGAAAAGATCACCATCTGTTTACATCCAAACAAGTGAGTCAGTCTTCTTCCTATAAGGTGCTTTTGCTGAATAGTAGATCCTTTGTGGGGGAGGGAAGGTGGAAGGGAAGGTGGGGTCACCTAACTTCTTGGCGTTTACAACATGGCTGCAGATGCTTGCATGTCTCTGCAGACTTTTCTGGTGCATTGTGCAACTTGCTGAAACGTTATCTGTATTCCATGCATAAGATTTGAATTATCACTCTGTCATCAGATAGGACAGTGTGTGCTCTGCGTCCTCCAGGGCGCCGTGAATATGCATTTTCTTTATAATATACCTATATATTTGAAGGAATCAGTAGAATTAATTATTCTATCTACCTTTCATATACTCAGCTTTGTTTTTTCTGTTTCCTTTCTATATAGTTGAGCATAGTTGGAGGCCTAATGCCATAGAGCGCTTTGGGGAGGTAAATGAAGCATTTCTAACTGATGGTCTACTCAACATATGACAGTCCCACAGAGATCCCAGAGTTCCTAAATTATGTCTAAACATCTGTAAGCAGCTTGCTTTTATTTACACAGTTTTGGTTGGCTATAGTGCAATTGCCAGTTCTGAGATTTGCCTCCCTAAAGTTGTCAATGCTATTGTTTATGTCTCCGTCAATCTCCATGTATTCTGACTTGCTAACGGTTGATGAACTACGGCGGCTGGAATTGGTTTCAGAGGGGATGTTGGGATTGCTGACATTGAGCAGCTGGGCCTGCTCCTCTCCCTCTGTTTCCCTGTGGTAGAAGTAGTTGAAGTTGGACACAATGACAGGCACTGGGAGCGCAATTGTCAACACTCCAGCAATGGCGCACAGAGAACCTACAATCTTGCCTCCTATAGTGACCGGGACCATGTCCCCATAGCCCACAGTTGTCATAGACACAACAGCCCACCAAAATGCATCTGGGATGCTGCCAAAGTAGGATCCTTGCTCCTCTGCTTCAGCAAAGTAGACAGCACTGGAGAACAAGATGACTCCAATGAACAGAAAGAAGATCAACAATCCGAGCTCTCGCATGCTGGCCTTGAGGGTCTGCCCCAAAATCTGCAGACCTTTGGAGTGTCGTGACAGCTTGAAGATCCTAAACACCCTGACCAGACGGATCACCCTGAGTATGGCCAGAGATGTTGCCTGCTCCCCCACTCCCTCGCTCTCTGGGTCTTCAGCCAGCTCAGTGCCTAGTGTGATGAAGTAGGGGATGATAGCCACTATGTCGATCATGTTCATCATGTTCTTGAAGAAGGCTGGCTTGCTTGGGCATGCCAGGAAGCGCACTATCAACTCAAACGAGAACCAGATAATGCAGAGTGTCTCAATGACGAAGAAGGGGTCTGTGAGGATATTTGGCTTGTAATAAATAGTAGTGTTCCCCACTCTCTCAAACCGACCCATTGGATCCTCTTTGAGCTGTGGTAATGTCTCTAAACAAAATATGACTATTGAAATCAGAATGACCATCACAGACACAATGGCAATCCCTCTCGCAGTGCCTGAACTCTCTGGATGCTCAAAGAGGAGCCAAATCTGGCGCTGAAACTCTTTCTCTGGTAAAGGCCGCTCTTCCTCCCTGATAAAACCTTCATCTTCACGGAACTTCTCCATGGCCTCCACTCCGAGCTCGTAAAACTTGATTTCTTCTGAGAACATATCCAAAGGGACATTCACAGGTCTTCTCAGCCGACCCCCGGACTGGTAGTAATAGAGGATAGCGTCAAAGCTGGGGCGGTTTCTGTCAAAGAAGTATTCATTTCTCAAGGGGTCAAAGTACCTCATGCGCTTTTTGGGGTTGCCAAGTAACGTCTCTGGAAACTGGGAGAGAGTTTTCAGCTGCGTCTCAAACCGGAGGCCAGCTATGTTGATGACCACCCTCTCGCAGCATTCATGGTCATTGTGGTCTGGGGGATAGGTGTCCTGAGGGTGGCCCGGGACAGCCGAGGTCTCGTCCATGTTATCTCCTGCTACTACGGTCATTTTGGGAGGAGGAGGAGGAGGAGGTGGAAGAGGAAGAGGAGAAGGAGGAGGAGCTGCTTTGGGATGCTGGTTAGTCTGAGAGAGCAGGCATTCAGGTTCAGGGTGAATTTTCCACTCCTCAGCTTCCCACACCACTTAAATAGTTGGAGACGTCCCCAGATACGAGGGACTGGTTGGCTGCTTTGCCTCAGTGCGGCTCCACTGCGGTTCTCGCTGACTTGACCATTGCTGCTCTCCAGTGCATCTGCTGCTGTTGTTACTGCTGCCTCTGTTACCCAGGCAGAAAGGGAGGGGGTGGGGGGTGGGGGCCAGAGAGAGAGAGAGAGCGAGAGAGAGAAAGAGAGAGAGAGAAAGAAATAATGGGATCAAACAGCCAAGATATCTGCTGGCTCAGCATTTTCTACACTTTATTTATTTATTAAGTGGCTTCTCGCATTAGTGCAGAAGTAAAGGCAGAAAATGTAGCACAAAAGCATGTCTATGACCCTATATCGTTATTGTAGAGTTCACACTTCTCTGCATTTTTACATCCTTATATCCACATTGTTAAAGATTCATAAGCTTGTCTCTGTTTCGTCATTATACATCTATGAGTTTTAAAAGGGTTCACTTTACATCTATGTTGCAGATGCTCGGACTGTGTGTTTTAAAGGAGCATGGCAGTGATTTATCCTACGCCACTCACTCCAGCAGTCTCAACTGTGATGTGACGCATAATATCTGTTACTGGTGTTTTCACCAACTCACGTTTCTACATACATGAAACCAACTGGTCTACTACCGAGCAAAGGATGTAAAATTATTCTGCAAAATAAGAACATAATACAGTAGTTAAATGTTGATTTTCATATGAGAACACAGAGTAAACAATTTGTATAAGTCAGCAGTTTTGAGGCTTACCGTAGGTTGACGGTTAAAGATCTTGCAGGCGTCTTATCCTCGAGTAAAACCATCCACCGGCAGAGCAGCACTTGACGATCTGTGGCAACTTTACATTGCACCTAGTAGAAAAAAGCCTATATGACTGACCTCATCACCATTCTAACCGCGTCCGTCGTAGAGTGAAGCAAGAAGGGATAAAACACAATGAAAATCAGGTGACTCTAATGAGAAAAGCCTGGGACGTAAAAAGGAGCGAACCTGCAGCGTCGGACTTGCTTGCGCGGTGGCACAGCGGTGTGAGCTTACAGTACACCGCAGGAGAAAATCCTGCGCTGCAATTCAGGGGGGGAGATACATTAAGGGGCAATAAGCAAGCCCTTGACATTTCCAGACATCACTGCATCAGCAGAAATCTGCTGCTTTTTGCGAGTAGACAAGATGACGGGCAGAGTGCGTTTCGGCGCGGCTCGGAGAACAAAAATATTTAACAAAAAGAAAAATGAGCTATAAGGAGACGGTCAAGCGCAGCCGCAGCGACGTCCAATTGCTTTCTCAACAATGTCAAGCATGTTTTGCTGTGTACTGTACATGCAAGTGCAGGGGAGGTGAAGGAATAGAAAGGTGGGGAGAGGATGAGGAGGAGGAGGAGGAGGAAGAGGAAGAGGAGGAGGAGGAGGAGTTGGAGGGTTTCGACGCAATGCAGACCGGCTCTACTAAAGCACGCCGCCAGAAGTTCTCCATACACCACAAAAACAAGAGCGCCTGTGTGCCAGCACTGGCGCAATCAGTCTGCAAAGGACAGTGTATATCAAAACCTGGGAATAAACACCACCTTACTCTCTAATCAGCACAATCATTTGGAATAGAAACATTGGTTAATGAAAGATTAAAAGTATTTCATTTGAGCTCTGACGCGCTGGGATAGATTATATAGATGTTTAAGTCAGGGACTGACAGGAGCCATGACTGAGCTAATGTGAGAACAAATTTGGTATCACTTTACTGGTAAGCAAAGAGAAAGATAAAACCACTAACACTGTGTTTGACAGCTATGGATACCGCTGCTCTGATATATTGTTTCATAAAAGCTGTCACTGCCTAAATCTAATATTTAATGACAGTAAGCACAAATTCCCCCAGTCTGTACTATGTACTGTTGCTAGATTTTACTTAAACGCAAGGATTGAGGTGCAGCCCATCTATCAGAACCAAGATCCGTTTCAGGACCAGGGACAGCGCAGGTGACTGATTTGACTAATTCAAGAGCAGACATGCGAGCACGAGCAGAACCAAGAGCTTCAAATAATCATGTAACAAAGTATTAGTAACATGCCACCCGTCGATTTGAAGGGCGTGTTTGAAAGTGAAACCGGTTTAAGGGCCTTGAAGCCTTATGAGGGTCAAAACAACTGTCCTCTGCTCTGACTCTGAAAAACATAGAATTAATATAAAATCAAACCTCTGAGTCATGTCTTTTGAGTGCGCTTTAAGCTGAATAAATACCCTGCATTTATCACATTGACATTTTATTAAGTTAATTGGTTTTGTGGCAAGACCTCGTAAGTCTGGTTTTCCATCATTCAGCACCAAAAATTTACAGCGTAATTTACAGAAAGTGATGAAGTATATCGAACTAAT
The DNA here is from genome assembly GCA_029822955.1 of Ostorhinchus angustatus. Lineage (NCBI taxonomy): Eukaryota > Metazoa > Chordata > Actinopteri > Kurtiformes > Apogonidae > Ostorhinchus > Ostorhinchus angustatus. The sequence goes on along the minus strand of JAPTMW010000024.1, from coordinate 28,313,057 downwards.
AATAGGGCATGCTTTTGACTTTTGACAAAAACTTCTGTGTGATTAGGCTGAAAAATAAAAAAGAATAGAAAAAAAGAAACAGCATATTTTCTGAATTTGAATTTATTTGTAAAAGGATTAAGTTAAGTTCACATACATATTGAAATTAGAAAAATAAATATTTATTACATTTAAAATTAATGAGCGAATTTATGTCATGCAGACATACTGTTCTGGGCTACACTGTGGTACCCAGGACACTGCAACGCAAACATAATGTAACAACCCAGAGATGTAAGCTGCAAGTCCAGTTTTACATTATAAGCTGCACAGGAAAAGATTACATTAATATTAAAAATGCAATATATACACAAGGCTTTAATACAAAGATTGTGTGGTCATTTATAAAGCCTACATAAAAGAATGTTATTTGTTTTTCTACAGATAAGCGTGGTATCAATTAAGGCAAACTGAACCTTTTTCAGGTGTTTCTGTCAAGGCAGCAGCACTGTCAATGCAAAACCCTGTTTTGCCTGCATTGGCGGTGAAAAGAATCCCACACTTTTAGTAAGTTCTCTGAGGGATTGACATGTTGCACTTAATCGCCTGCCCCCTGCCCCCTGAAAACAAAACTCACTGTGTTAACACAGGGAGGTGAAAGAGAGGAGCCAGGCATCTGGTGAGCTTAGTTAACTATCACAAGCATCCGGTAAGTCAAAGAGAATGATCCCAGAGGCTTAAGTCTAAATCAGTCAAGGCCAGCTGTAACAGTGCAAATATACCGAAGCTAAAGTGTTAATTTTGCACACTGTATCCTGAGCAGAAGTGTTGTTTGCAGGAATATTTATCATCCACAGAGTGGCGCTCAAAGCTCACTTATTCTGACTATTCTGATCAGTCTACTGTGGAGGCGCATTGCACCCTCCAAATGCAAATAAGAGATGTTTTCGTCTTCATCTATCATCATTATGTTGCAGCACTGTCATAACTTTGAGACAGTCACATTGTTGTCGTGCGCTGCCATGTCATGCCACATAATAAACAGTTCAGCAGGTTTCAAGTTGGTCATGACAGACAGGTCATGAGGCAGGTAGTTCTGCACATAGCAGTAATGTAAAACACATGTGAGACAGTCACTCATATCCATAATCTTGCCTACCTATGGGGAAAAAAGATTTGTATGGTTTATGTGTCTGTGTCTCTCGCCATGTTGTGCTGTGGAGCCATGTGCGTCATTGAGCGCTTTTACGCATGACTGAGCTCTAGTCTACGATTTTGAGGGATTAATGGGATTTAAAAGATATTCAGTGTCATTTCCCTGTAGAAGAACACCCCTCTAACAGAGTCACTTCAATACTTGAAATATATATATAAAACAATATAATATTTAAGTGTTTGGTTGTTGCCACTCTATGGAGAGTTGTATAGTTACATTTTATTGTACCCAGAACAAGTATTTAGTTCATAAAAACCTATTATAATAGTTTATTAACTCTATACCCTCATGTGAGATGTCAAAGTTTGCAGTAGCTAGAAAACCAAATTCTGATTGATAAAAGTTTCTGCTTTTAAGTGAGACAAATAGGTGAACAGCAGTCTTCATTTGGGTGAGCCACACTGAAGGCTCTAGCCTGTATCTCTGGTAGTTACCCTGAGATTGCATGATTAAAACTCCAAATCCATCATTAATGAAGACTAAAATGCACGTCCACTGACAGACATCCAAAAAACAGTCTTCCAAAACTGTGTCTTTATACATCTGTCAGTTTCCCTGTGTAAGTTTCTACTGGGTTCTCGGAGGGATATGTCAAGGTTTCCAAGTCATCGTCATTCTGATAGGAGTCTGATTTGAAGAGCGACTGGGTACTTTTGTTGGAATCACATTCACCAAAGGAGGGCTGCTCCTGCTGCCCGCAAGTCACGTGCACGTACTGCACATTGTCTTCCTCCTCGTTCTCCCTGTGGTAGAAGTAATTGAAATTTGACACGATTACAGGGACAGGTAGAGCTATGGTCAGTACTCCAGCGATGGCGCACAACGATCCGACGAATTTACCCCCCATAGTAGAGGGACACATGTCTCCATACCCCACCGTGGTCATTGTCACCACAGCCCACCAAAACGCATCAGGTATGCTGGAAAATCCAGATTCAGGGTCTTCAGCCTCGGCGAAATAAACTGAGCTGGAGAACAAAACTACTCCAATGAGCAGGAAGAATATCAGCAGACCAAGTTCCCGCAGACTAGCGTGGAGTGTTTGCCCGAGAATCTGGAGACCTTTGGAGTGTCTGGAGAGTTTAAAAATCCTGAACACACGGACCAGACGGATGACCCTGAGTATGGCCAGAGACGCAGCCTGCTGACTGCTGCCCTGATGCTCCGCGAGGTCAAGGCCCAGGGTGATAAAATATGGAGCTATGGCCACGACATCTATCAGGTTCATGATATTTTTAAAGAACGCCGCTTTGCTGGGACAAGACAGGAACCTCATGGTGAATTCAAAGGAGAACCACACGATGCAAAGTGTTTCCACCATGAAAAACGGATCTGAGAAGGGATTCTGCGCTTTGCCGTGCGCACTTCCATTGATGTTATTCTCGGGCACTACGGGGACTTCTCTAAACTCAGGTAAAGTCTCCAAACAGAATATGACAATAGATATCAAAATAACCATAACTGACACAATGGCTATTATCCGTGCAGGTCCTGAACTTTCCGGATACTCAAAAAGAAGCCACAGCTGCCGCTGGTACTCGTTGGAAGGCAGCGGCCGCTCCTCTTCCCTGGCCAAGCCCTCATCGTCACGGAAAAGCTCTATGGCTTCATTCTCAAGTTCATAAAACTTAACTTCTTCCAGGAAAATGTCCACGGGTACGCTGACGGGCCTCCGCAGCCTTCCTCCAGACTGGTAATAGTATAAGACGGCATCAAAGCTTGGCCTGTTCCTGTCAAAAAAGTACTCATTTCTGAGCGGGTCAAAGAAGCGCATCCGTTTACGCGGGTCTCCCAGGAGCGTGTTCGGGAAGCGGGAGAGGGTCTTTAACTGAGTCTCAAAACGCAGACCTGAGATGTTGATGACCACCCTCTCGCTGCACTCCTGATCCTCTGGTTCTAAGTCCACAACATCTTGCAACAAAGGAGTCACGATCACAGTCTCGTCGGGGTTCTCCAGGGACACCACAGTCATCTTTTACCCCTTTGAGGGTAAATCCCTCACTCACCTCCTTGGTGTCTTCCTCTTGCCCTTTTCTTCGTGTGTCCTCCCAGCTCTCTTTCTCATACAGACGCCCGAAACTCAGGCAAATTCCCTTCTGCGCCCCCAAATCCAGCTTTATTTCTCCGACTAACTAAAGTCGTTGTGCTGTTGTTGATTTACAGTCTTTTTTTTGTCAGATTAGAGCCTCTGGACTGTCAAGTTTCAATAGTGCAGACAGATCTCCACTTGCATATACCGATGGCGAGGGATGGCTATCATATTCACACCATTTTAAACTCCAAAGCCCTGCCCAAGTTGGAAGACAAGATGACACTTGTTGTTGCTGCTGCTGCTGCTCCTGTCCCTCTCAGGCTTGTTTCTTTAGTACAGTGATTTACCAGAAAACGTTCAGCCTTTCACATTTCATTTAGAATCTTAAGACATTTCCGAATGTCCCATAATAACGTTCAGCTGTGTTCTGCCCAAAGTTATATGTCCAACAAGTTTTCAGTCTGCTGAGTCCACTGAGAAATGGAGTCTGTCACCCAGCAGGTCCCTCATTCATGAAATCATAGGGCTATTCTTGTCAGGGGGGGAACCTCCAGGACCCAGCCCACGGCTACTTTGGGTCACAGCCCACAGTTTTAGAAACAAGGAGTACAGATGAAGGCGGCAAATAGCTCAAGCTTGTTAAGCACAGTGAGGTTTTTCTGCTGCTGCATATTAAATGTGCCCTGAAATAAATAAGGTGAAATAACATGAATGCTAGAGACTAACATAACCAGGGCCCCTCCTGGACGCAGCCAGTGGAAACTGCTGGCTTGACTGTCACCTGAGTAGGCAGAGAGGATAGCGTCTTCAGGAAACTGCTGCCAAAATAACATTCACCATTCACTGCAGTTAAAGGGCTCAATTGTACAACTTGGAAGAGAAATGACCTAGACTGGGGGTCACGGAGATACACTGCAGGTATGCAGGTTTTATGGATAAAATGGAAATAATATGCTATGCAAGGGCACATTTTTAAAGATAAAAAATCCTAAAAGATATGCCATTGGTGTAAAGGGTAAAGTTATATATGCACTGCAGGGATGTAATCTATAAATAACTGTGTTTTTCCACTTTCATTGCCTTCATAAAGCTGTATCAGTTATCCAAGTCAACAATAATAGCACTGGGGTGATAATCAGTGTTACTAAAACCAACCTGGATGCTTTGCATTATTACATAGATGAGGGCAATCTTTTGCAGTCACAACATGCCTCTGCAAACTTTTTCTGAGAATTCCATGTCACAGTGATTTTTTTTCAGTCAGTTTAACAAGCACAATAATCCCATTGGAGCACTGTTTTTTGGCCTTTCCTTACTGAACAAAGGGTTGGATTTCAGAGTCAAATGTCAGTGTCAGGACACGGTCCTGCCTGTCGCTAATGTGTTAGCATATAGCGTTCACCAAATTACTGACTGGGTCAAGCCAAGGTGCCCCTTGACCGTATCCAAGGAAACACCAATAACAAACAAGCTGGTGAACTGACACATGGGTCTAAGAAATTAGTCCACGCAAAAAAAAAAAATCTTACTAAAAAAAAGTGAAATTGAAACATGTAGGATCAAGAGTAACCACACTCTGTGGTGTTGTATGAGTTTGTGATATATGTCTGAATCGTGGCTTGTGTAAAAATTTGTAAACTTGTATAGGTTATGTAGGTGAATATTTAGCAGGGAAGACACGTAATGAGACAGTCTGGGAGACACATGCCATAAAGACAGCAGGGTGCATGAATGCTGACAGCAAGGAACCACTCAGGTTATTAATGGCTCAACCTGTAAATACAGGACACCCCACAGTAACATGATATGTGGATTCACTCATACCAAGGAAACATCTGCTTTCTGGTCATTTAAAAAGTAAAATATGCCACGTGAGTTTTTCTGAACAGTGGAGGTCATTAGTGACCTCATGTGGTCAATGTAGCTGAAAGATGACTGTAAGAATGGACTTTTCTTTTATCTAATTAGAAAAATAATCTTGTCAAAACATGCTTTTCATGAGGAGACTCATCATA
>JAPTMW010000024.1:28037250-28047554 GCA_029822955.1 Ostorhinchus angustatus | reverse complement strand
CTCTGCCTGATGTTTAAACTCCAGACATGAACCTATTTCCACTATGCACTTTAATGTTATTTAAGCACCTTTATTCTTCTGGAAAAATTACATTTTATTTTGCACATTACCATTTATTGTTGCATTTTACTGTTTAGTTATCCAGATTTTTTACAGAGTTCTGTTTTTTTTTTACTTTTAATTTATTTTGTATAGTGTGTTTGCCCTTGTGTTCTGTTATTCTTGTGTTTTACTTTTACTGTGTCATGCTGCGTATGCATGCATTCCTTATTATTTTTACAGTATTTTCATTGCTTTGGTCAATATTCAGAAACTCCTGAGAACACTCTTCTTCCTCTTTAAATTAAGAACATTAATTCATAATTCACATGTATCATGTCGTTCTGTAACTAACACTGAAAATGGCAAGTTTTGACAAAGACATGGTTATTTTGTGTGACATTTCCTTTTGCTGGAATTCACATCCTGTTCATTGTCCAGATATTTTGCAATAGAATATTTTTCCCTACATTCAGGCATCTCATCCACACTAAATCCACACTCATCCAGAGAGACTAGAAGGCAGTGGCATGTCACTTCATTACTTTCAGTTATAATTTAGGTTCTCATAAGGCTCTTTGAGTTTATACATTTTTATATGTGCTTTTTTCCTATGAGAACCTGCTGTTATATCCATTTTTAAAAAGAATTTGGCCGTCTAACAGATCATATTGAGAATGTTCTACCACATTTATTTTTGCTGCCTTCATATGCAGGAGGATGATCTTTTCCACTTGTGAATTCGAAATTATGAGTGCATTGTCTTCAAGTGCTTTTGTTGTAATGGAATGGAAATGGCTTACAATTTATGAGACATGTTAATTCATTTGCTACAGCATTTTTTTTTCTTTTTTGTATATTGTATATGCTATAAATGTGCACAATCAACAGCTAAGAGCAGCAGAATGTTAATAAAAGCATTACTATTCACAATAAATCCCTCATTGGTCTCCACCATGTTGAAAAGTTCAAAGGTCATTTTCATCTTGGCAACTCGTGGACCAATTTTTTTTCCAATTCTCCAGTGGAAAATATGATGTGAGGAGGCGCTGATGTGCAATTTTTTAGCGCGTAACTAGTATTTACCATAATTCCCATTGCATTTGAAGGCAGGATTAGTATCAAGTGGCTGAAGACTGTGTAACAGTGAAGAGTTCATGATGGTTTGCTCTGTTTTTAATTCACTGGTTCTTTCTGTTTTGTGCTCAGGCCTTGTGTGGGGATCCTGACGGCTCCTCCAGAGGACCAGTCTTGGTTTTGTGTTAAATGTTCCAGCAAGAAGAAAGACAAAAAACACAAGAAAAGGAAACACAAACCGCATTGAGACTATGCAAAAAAAAGCACATATTTTGGACTTTCTTTGACCTAAAGCCATCATTGAACACTCGTGGCACTGCTGTAAAATAAAGAAAGAAAAGAACTGTGGCTGATGATAAATTCTGATGATTTTTGTACACAACTGGAGCCATGAGATGAGGCTTTTCCCCAGCACGTTCACTCTCAGTTCCCATTTTCATTGCTAAGTGGTTTTGGTTGTCGTTTGGCATTGTATTAGATCTCGACAGGTATGTTTGTACAAGGAAACCACAACGGCTTACACAAAATCAGAGACCTCTACCAAGAAATCATCCCCTGGTCTGATTTCTGCAGTATCACTCAAATATCATGTATATATCGCTGACGGCATTGGGTGTGTATAAATGTGTAAATACCAACTTCCAAGCCAAGTGCATTTTGTTCTTAGGATTCTGGCTTGTTAAATCCATTTTCAGATATTGGTTTTTAACTCAGATGATTTTTCTGTAATTTCTGTACATTTTTTAAATTTAAAGTTTGTATTTTTATTTTTCTTCATATGGATTTGTCCTGGAGTTATACTGTAGCTGTGCTTGTAATGTAATTCATTTTTCGCTGTTATTTCAATATTAAAGTTGAACAGCCTGTACACTTGCAGGCTTTAACACAAAATCTCATCACAGTTAAAACTACCCACAATTTTATGATGTTATGTTGTTTCAGCCTAGTAGCTGTTTGTTTGGATTTCACAACAAAAAAATAGATTGAGAATATTTTAACAAACTGAGTTTTTGTTGAATTTTGTTCATCAGGTGAATTTGTGAAGATGTTTGCAAACAATAGGCAAAGGTCCACACATTCTGTACTCTTTACTAAGTACACCTACAGAAACTTGTGTAAAAAGCACGGTTATCATGAAAGCCCTGGAACAATCACAAAATTTATTTCAAAGATTTGGGGAAGTTAAAGAATTTGGATGAATAAACCTCATCGTTTGGCCACAGAATGTCTTCAGTAAGTGTGACATTCAGATCACATACGCTCAGAAAAATGGGTTTAAAGTCAGACATTCATACTACTGGAATTGTACAATTATACAAGAATATGTATTTCCCTTTATGTTAATGTGAAAACAAAACATCTACATTTTAAAGCTGTCTTCATAGGGATGCAGATAATTTCTCATTATTTTTGCCACAGATGAGCTTGCATCCTTGAGTTTTACATGTAAAGAAATTCTCAGAGTAGCCTGACCCATTTATACACAAAATACAATGTTTCACATAATTTCTGTTACTGTAAATGATGGGTTTTGTCTATTATCACTAAATCTTTTCAAAGCTTATGAAAAGCTGGAGGACAGAAACATCAATTTAAAAAGAAAAGACATCACCAGATGCTAGAAAAGTCTTACTTGTTTTCTTGGTGTCCATGTTAATTCGTATCAGTTTGGTCTCACAATAATCAGGAAAATCTGGACACTGAAGCCACATGCTAAAAATAGACTTGACCTCAGGTTCATGGAGGGTTAAGGTACATTTGGTTGACACGATTTGACCAAAAACACTATTTTTGCTTAATTTAGGATCTGAAATATTTCACCCTTAAAAAACAATTCATTGGTTCTCAGTATTGAAGTGAATATGAAAATTAAAGAGTGAAAAGGGTTGATTTTTAGTTTTCATTTAAAAAAAAAAAATGAATGAATTGCATTTCTGTTTATATACTTACAGTTTGAATGGTCATAAAAATTATCTAAATCTTGGAAAACTTATGGTAAGGTTTTGACTTTTAATCTGTAAAAGCAGGACCATTGATTCTTCCCTACAAAGTACATGTTTTGAAAGGTACTGACACTAAAAGAGCAAAGTATTTCTACATTTTGACATTTAATCGTCTACATCTTGATGGGCCGTCTTTTCTGTTATTGCTCCATCCATGTAGGTTGAAATTAGTCTTGATATTATGGGGGTGTGCAACAATGCAAAATTAGACATACGTGATAAGACATCTTGACATCATACAACATTTGTGACATCTTTGTCACATATGTTGCTCTCATTTCACCTTATATGCTATTTTCACTCATAATCAGTATTGGCAGATGTTGGTACCGATTGTGGCCTACAGTTAATAGTGGCCTCTGAACTGGAAATATTAACCTTAATCGGAAATAAGGTCAAAAGAAAATGTAAAAAAATTACTTAAATTATTATAAAATAAAAATATAAACATTCATATGTATATCAAACTAGTCAGAATACTCTGTTCTTCACCTGCTGCTCACTGGATATTTTCTCATTTTTTGCACGACTGCTTTGAGTTGCTGTCATGTGACTGGTCTATCAGATGTTTTCATTAAAGTGAACAGGTGTACCTAATAAACTGGCCCGGTAACCATAGGCGTTGGCGCCTGCAGCCGTATGGCCTGTGCTTACTGGGTAAAGTTTGAGAGAGAGAGGGAGAAAGACAGAGAGAGGTAGGTAAGGTACATCGCACGCAGTCCTTATGGAGAACTCCCCCCATCTTACAAATTATTAACCCCACACACACACACACACACACACACACACCCCCTGGTCTTACGACCCCCCCCCGTCCATGTGTAGCTCACAATTTCACTCTGCAGGCACACCTGACTGTATGTGTCTCCTCTTTCCTATAATTTATGTTTGTTTGTTTTTTCTTTCTTTTTTTCTTATTATTTCTTATTATTTCTGTCCTCTCTACCTGTTCCATTCTGCAGGTATCTTTAATTATGGAGCTCTGTGGTCCTCATATCTGGTTTTGTTCAGTTTCTGACTGTATTGTCTAGTGTCTTGTTTTTTGTTGCTCTTTATTTATGCGTTTCACTCTTCTTTTTCCATTCATCCCAATTTGAACCCCAATCTTTTTTTCTCTCTTTTTTTTAGTTATTTATTTGCTCTATAGCATCTTTAAAATCATGTTTTATGATCGATAGAGTATAAATAAAACTGAACTTTACTGAAATGTATTACTTTGACTTGGATGTTCAATTTAAACATCTTTCCAAATAAATAAAAAGTTCAATTTTACACAAGCATAATGTTTTTTTCAGTGCGAACATATTTGGTTGGAATGGTTCTAAATTATCATCATCATATTAGTGGCTGTCTAATACTTAGTTTACTTGATCTTTTCTGAGGACTGTAACACCAAAAATCAGAGACCACTGGTGTGTTTTCATTTAGAATTTTTAGTTTTTCACCTTATGTTTGTCTTGTATGTGACTTTTACTTGTGTTACAGTGAAGTTAGGTTGATGTTGAGAGGGCACACAAGCACGCAAAATAGACATAACCAATATTTCCCAGTTAAAAGCAAAGTAATGAGCCTATTGTGCAGATGCACGGAGTAGAAAGTCCAGATATTTATGTTAAAATGTAAGGAAAAAGTGGCCATAAAAATAAATTTTGAGATAAAGTGCAGATGTGGACTGAAGTTGTTTTTTTTTTCTTTTTTTTTTTTTTTCACTTTTTTCTACTTCCTGCTTCTGCTCTGAATGAGCCTTAGTCAGGATCCACCCTTGCAGCAGTCTGTTCAATGCATTAGCCCAGATTTAGACTCTACTCCGCAGACTTCATCTCCCGAAGATGCTGGAGAACAGCTTTGACACTCACCCTGCGCCCTGAGCTCCATCCAGGTCACGGCTCTGTACTGTGATCTTTTTCTCATGACTCAGACGTACCCGTGTGTCTCCTGAGCTGTTTGCAGTAGAGTTGTTTTTGCTTTTCCCCAACCGACCACACGGTGTCATTCTTCAGGCACAGACACTGCAGCATGTTTCCATCTTCTCATATGCAGTCACAGCGCCTTGAGTAAAAGAAAAAGAAGAAAAAAAAAACTGAACAGGTTGAGCCACATAACGTATGTTTGCTGGTTGATGCATGTGGAGTCCTTATCTTCTAGACACACCTTGGAATGAGTTCAGCTCCAGAAGTCTGTTCAACAGCAGCTCAAGCCAAGTTTTCACCAGATGTTAAAATATGTTCCCCCAGTTAACAGTCAGTTATCAGTCACTCTTTAAAATAAAATGAACTAATGACACACTTTTATTTCTACAGACGGATTCTTAATGTACATCAGTGGTTCCCAAACTGTTTTGGCTCATGACCCTATTTTAACATCACAAATTTCTGGTGACCCCAGACTTTCAAAACAGAGACTTTTTTTTTCTTTTTTGCTAAAATGTATTTGTTTTTGGTCATGTAATTGTTTGCTATACTATGTTGCAAATAAATGTTAATTTTAGATGACATTTAGGCTATATAATGTATATTATTATGGATGGAGGCAGAAAAGCCAGGTGTAGATTACTGCACAAAGTGAGGATTGTATTTTCCTTAGTCAGGATATGTACAGTCAGTCCAGCTTGTATTTACAAGGCTGACAATTAATATTGAACAAACAATAACTCAAACTATGAATTATGAAAGAGCTGCAGCATCTGAAACCAACCCCAATGAACATTTGACAGATAAACAGAACCACAGAAATTCAGTTTCAGCTTCACAGTTTGTCATGTATTTATGTATTGTGATTGTCTCTGTCAACTCACACTATATTTTTTATAAGTAAGTTTTTTTTTATTATTATTATCAATTACTAGAAATTTCATTCCTCATATTTTAAATTTCCTCATATGAATTCCAGGCGACCCAAAGGTGGAAAAACGCTGTTCTACATGCTCATCACTTCATTTACTGAACAAATATCCCCAACTTAATTAGTTTTGAAGAGAACATTCCACTTAAGAGGTGTCAGTCTGAGTCCAAATCTGAAATCTATACATTTTATTAGTTATTTCAGAGCAAAATTAACATAAGATCAGACACAATGATCCAAAGGTTTACTTCAGCAGCTTATTTTGTACATTTGATTATTTTGTTGATTTTTTCAAATTTTGTGCTGATTTGTTCATTATTTTGAAATCTTTAAAATGCATTCATTTCAATTAGTTGTTTATTTTGTTTGGTTTTCATTCATTTTCATGATTACTTTTAAATTTTTGGCAATTTTCTTGTTCCATTTGTTGATAATTTTGTTCATTTTGTTGATAACTGTGTTCAGTTTTGCTAATTCTGTTGATGATTTTGATAATTTTGTTGATAATTGTCATTTTGTTTACAATTTCTTTTTTTAAACGTCCAATAAGAACTCACATTGCACTTTTTTAGTCATTTTTCATTAACGCTGTGAAAGCCAGCATTTGCATTTTTTTTCCCACTTCACTGACTAATTCTTTTTTTTAAATTTATTTTGCTGATAATTTGGTCTGTTTTTTTCCTTTTAGTCATGTATTACTGTGTTCATTTTTTCTTTTTTTTATTTTCTTCATTATTTTCTTCTGCATTTTTGGTGAATGTTTTATTCATTTTGTTATTATTTTCTTGGTTGTGTTCATTACTTTGTTAATTTTGATTGATTTTCTGTTTATTTTTTTATCTTATAACATTTCTTTCACAACATCAAAATGAACAACTTATATCAAATACATTTCTTTCTCTTTTATTTCCAGCAGGAGGAGAAACGTATGAAGTCGAATTGTGAAGACATAATTTATTTATTAACACACAGTATATCATTTATATCAGGCCTACTGATTAAATATTTTCAGTTTTCTTTCCTCTGTGACAGTAAACTGAATATGTTTAAGTTTTGGGTCAAATCAGAAGTTGAAGGATGTTATATTGATTGTAATTTTTGACTCTCTCTGCTGTAAAATAAAGTATTCTAAATAATCACTGATTTATCCAGTTTAGTGGTGCAACAGTTACTTTTTGGTTTTTACTCATTTATTTATCCATTTATTTATCCATTTATTATCTGTTCTTAATCATCTTGCACTGAACAGATGTAGCCACACAAATCCTGTTGTACATTATTCTTTGTATACAGTGTCAATAAAGGATTTCTATTCTGTTCCATTTAATAATTGAGGAAATAATTATCGGATGAATGGACGATGAACTGCCGGTTGCAGACCGGGATCAGAGGTGCAGCACAAAGCCAGTTATATCTTATTATAGTGTGCTAAATAATTAATAAACAGCAGTGTTTTAAAGTAAGTTCTTTCAGCCTAGTTGGAGTCCATTTAGGTCATTTAATCTAACAGGGATTTTGATTATTCTAAATGACTTGTATTGACCTGATTTTCTTCAAACCTAACTTCTGTGCGATCTGTGATTTGGAGTGAACTGACTTCTATCGTCCCTCTTTGGCCCTGAAGTCAATTATTTCAGTTTTGTTCTAATCTAACTGAAAGGAACTGGGGCATACACTGTCACTCTATTTGCTTCTATTTGCTGAGTACAGTCAGTCTGTACATATATAGCTCAGTAATAAATAGGATTCATTCAGGCACCCAGATAACTTACATGGACATATTATATTTTCTTTAGGTCGACTCACTGGCTGTTTAAACTAGTGGGACATATAGATACTTCCTGCTGCCGCTGTCTTTTTCACCATTTCTCCCATAAATGGCCCTGATGGAAATCTACACGGTGTTTTCCGATTAACAGGAGGAAGTGGAAAAAATGATGTGTGACCTAAGAAAAGGGGAAGTAAAAGGACTTCTGCACATGCAAAATAAGCTGACATTTTCAATGTGGTGTAGCTTTTTATCATATGAAATGCACTCACTGATGCATGGCTGCATGAATAGTCAATTCACACACAGTTATAGTGGGTTAAGGTATATTAAACTGGCAGTGGCTACTTACTGTATGTAAGACATTACTTGTGGATGAGTTTAGAAGTTTAACCCATAAAGACCCAGTCCTAGTTTAGTGGCAGTTCCAAAATAGTTTTTTCTCTACAGTCAGCTTTTCTTAAGTGATTTTTCATGATTTATTATAATATTATCCTCTGTATTTTGTGTTTTTATGCTAACAATTTGGTATTTTGCTGTTTAAGTCACCAATCATGTAGCTGTTCATTAAAGTTCAGATTAAAGTTGACGCTTATTATATCAGAAACAGAGAAAGCTGAAGAAAAAGTGACTTTTTCAGCAAAATCTATCACTGATGTAATATATGCCAAGTCTCTCCATCCACTGTTGTTGATCAGACTCCATGGGTTTTATTGGCGAATCAATGTTGTAGAAAATGACAGCGTTTCCATGGTAACTACAGAGCCTCTGAATGTCCAAATTGGTCTTTCTCATGACCATGAAAAGATGACAAATTGCATTTTACACCAATTATTTACATGTATTGATAGGATTAGTGGATCAACAGGTATTAAACAGTTTAGATCAGTAGATGGTTTAGGTTATCGGTGGCTCTTTGGATCTTTATGGGTTAAAGCAGAGAAACATGACATTTCCTTTTAAGGTGTATTGTATATCTTCACTGTGTAATACTAACAGCTGTGGAAGTGTCCCAGTCCCTCTTCAATCATTCATACTGGTGTCAGGTCTCTTTCAGTCAAACCTCATCACAGGTATCTGTTGGATCGTAAATTTCGTTACAGAACATTGTTTCACATAAATGTCCAGAACATCTCACAGAGGAAGGATTTGACTATAGGCTATAATCACTGTTTGTGTTTTGTATATTGTATTTAACATTTTCAGCTGAAACTCTTCCAAATGTTGCATGTTATGTTGTTTTAATTAATATTGTGCACTTCAAACATCAAACATTTTATCATTATAATAGTTGAGCTTTTTTTTTTTTTGTCATTTTCATCTGTCATCTTTTATGTAATATTTGTGTTTTATATAATTTTGTTTTCTTTCTGTCTTATTGTTTAAATCTATATGCCATTTACATCTTTGACATATTTTTTTTGTCATTTTTCTCATTGACATTGTTTTTGTCTTGGTGTGTCTTTTACATTGTTTTCACCTTTTATGTGACTTTGTCTTCACGCCATTTTCAGTCTTTTTGCATCTTTTACATCCTCTTTCTGTTTTGTGTCATTTTTGTCTCTCATTTAATTTCTGTCTTTACCAATGTTTTTTGTGCAGTTTTTTTTTTCATCATATACATTTTGCTGCATCATGTACATTTTTTTTCTTATGTAGTTTTTAGAAGTTTACATATCACATTATGTTCATCTTCATGACATTTTCACCTTTTATATTGTTTTTGTATTCTATTTAATTTTTGTCTTTCATTGCATTTTTTTTCTTGATAACGTTTTTATCTTTTGTGTAATTTTTTGTATTTTATGTCATTTTTGTTTTGTGTACATCTTTCGCATTGTTTTTATATTTTACGCCATTTTTGTCTTTGACGTTGCTTTTGTGTTCTATGTCATTTACATCTTGTTGCATCTTTTATGTCCTTTTAGTGTTGTGTATCATTTTCATCTTGTTGGGTCTTTGATATTGTTCATGTCATTTTTGTGTTCTACGTCATTTTTGTTCTGAAGCATCTATTAGGTTTTTTTTTTATTTTTACATGTTTTTTTGTTTGTTTGTTTCTCCTTCTTATGTTTTGTATCCTTTTGGTGTTTTCCATTGTTTTTGTCTTATTGTGTCTTTACACTGTTTCCATCTGATTGTGTATTTTCACTTTTTTTTTATCTTAATAAGACCAAAAAATGTCTAATTTCTTCCACTTTCACTTGAAATAAACTTTTAAACTTAAAAAAAAATGATTAGATGTTAACGCTATCAGCTGATATGAAGATTGTGAGAATATTTTTGTGTAATTTCTAAGTGTATCAGTATGTATTGGTGTATGATGTGTTCATCATGTCTGTATTTACACTGTAGCTTTAAAAGCACATGTTGGTACAACAAATAAATATCATAAAAAGAAATATCAATTAAACAAGTGATCTGTGTGAGCGTACAGTGAGATTTCTGTTGTAAAATCAGGTTAACTACAGTGTAAACTATTTATTTTTTATTTATTTTATTCATTCATTCATTCATTTTCTGAACCCGCTTTATCCTCACTAGGGTCACGGGGGTTGCTTGGAGCCTATCCCAGC